>JASPKZ010009512.1:0-104243 GCA_030220185.1 Diploptera punctata | reverse complement strand
CTGTTCTGTGTGGATTGAAATGTTAGGGTTCGTCTCCTATTCGTGAGAATAATAGAAGATTATGCTCACGAGTATATCACACCGCGGGGCCACCACTTTTATTACAACCCTTAAGGACAAAGGTCATAGGTAGCGAGGTCGCTCAAGGGCAAAGGTTTTTGTATCAATCTGTATTTTATGCTGTTAAAGTATTAGAGCAATGAGGTTGGAGAGTCGTTTCTCTGCTGCTCCCAGTCTACCTGTAGACCACGTCAGCCATTATCAATGCTAGAGATCTCTCAAGGTTAGCTTTATTTTAGTGAAGGATTGATTGTACCGTTATTAATTACCACACATAAACCAACAAACATCAACCTTTATTATAACACATATATATATTAGAACATTTGCTAAACTAATTCATACACAAAATTACTCGAAATTATAAACTTTTTATACCACGAAACACGAATGTTTCATGACGCGAATTTACATAAAGAACTACGTTAAACCATGAGATAAGTCAATAAATGAGTGTTGTATTTCGTTTCAAAGCTGAAGTCTTTCCTTCGACTCCTGATCCTAAATTATCCTAAGCTACTTCAAGCTAAAGTTAATTCAATTCGATTTATTTAAAGTTGAATGTAAAACATTTACATATATTATCAAAGCTAATTCTAGTATTTCTACTTGATTTTATTTAACGTTAAGTTTAATGTCAAGTATTTTAAAACAAATTACAAGTTATTTAAAATCTTCACCTGGAACTTTTAATATTTACAAAATATACTCACACCCGAGTTGCCTATCCATGTCCTCTCTAAGCGTTAGCTGCCCTCCGATCTCGATTTTGGACTCAAAATCGTCGTTATTTATTTGATATTTTTTCCCCTTCCAGCGTGAGCTTGTGCCGGTCGTAGCTATTATTTCCTAATATGGGGTAATAATTTGGTTTTGTCAGGGCCAGATCATATAGTTGTTTGTCTCCTTATATAATGTGTTATTCAAATGGTGCTATTTTCGTAATTCTGTCCTAAAGTTTGAAAAATATGTTTTTCCCAAGACCTAAGCTGTTCCTGCAACTCCCGATCTTTTCATATTTCCTTAATTTTTTCCCTGTTTTTTATCTCTTAAAACTTGTCCCTAAATTCGGTTATGGTTTTTATTAGAGTTTCCAACGATGATTATTTTTCCTCTACCTTTTGATATAAAACCGCAGTTTATCTCGCCTCGGTCTCTGTCTTTTTAGCGTTATTTTTACGGAACCTGCACTTAGGACCTATTGTATTTGCAACACAAACGGTCCCCGAAATCATATGGCCATCATCATCATTATCATCCTTATCATTTTCATCATCTTCATCATCATCCTTCACTGGTGTGGAAAGCAACGGGAAGCTACCACACATATAATTCCCTTGTAAAGCTGCAAGCATAGCATGAAAATGCTATGATTGCAGTGAAGGACCTGCCTTCAGGCAGAATTACTATGGATGGATACATTACAGGGACTCTTGTTGTCCCAACTCCTTTAAAAAATGTTACACTGAAAAATATATAAAACTGTTATTCTCCCAGTTATATTATATGGATATGAAACACGGATTCTTACTTTAAGGAGGCCTTAGAGTATTTGAGATTAAACTCTTAGGAAAATTTTTTAACCAAAGAGATATGAACAGACGGATGAATGGAGATTAAATTATAGAAGATATGATTGGGAAACCTTAGCTTAGGGTAAGGATGTAGGGAGTACTTATGTAAGCAAGGCCATGGACCTACAGGCTCGATAGTGCCAGTTAGTTATTATTTATGTTAATAGTAGTTCCTAAATGGAATCTTTTAAAATGGAATAATGTAGATACTAAGATGCATATTCCATGCACAGTACATACAAAGTTCTTCTCTGTGATTTTTACACAATGAAAATTAATCTCTTGTTGTTCCACATGATCTGTTCTTTCAGCCTGAAACATAATTGAACGTTATAAAAATATTTTCACACGTTTCACTGTATTGTAAATTTATCAATAACAATATTTAATCGATACTAGTAAAATTCATGGTGATTTTCCGTTGAGGTATTAGTTCACAGTAATATAATGTACGGTTAAAAACTATAATATAGTTACCTTGTAGGTCCGTCTCCTCAACTTAAGTTCTTTTAAACTATGTAGGCCTTTCGGGACTAGTCCCATCATCAGCAGAATGCATTAGGTCCGTTCTTGTTGACCCTTGTTGAAGCACTGACTTGGACTCTGAATTCTCACAACCAAGTCAGTGCTTCAACAAGGGTCAACAAGAACGGACCTAATGCATTCTGCTGATGATGGACTAGTCCCGAAAGGCCTACATAGTTTAAAAGAACTTAAGTTGAGGAGACGGACCTACAAGGTAACTATATTATAGTTTTTAACTGTACATTATATTACTGTGAACAATATTTAGTTATATGGATTAATTTACCCTTTATGCACATTCTTAGCAAAATAATTATTTTATATAAAGCAATATATAAAAATCTTTTCGAAAAAATTCCAAAGACAGGTATTATGAATTAGAAATATGGAAAATAGAAAACCTTAGTATAAAATACACTTAAAAAAAATTATGTTTCCAAAATATTATGTCAACCGAATATAAACTTTATATTTAAACAAGAGTTACACTTACAGTGCAGATTATGAATGTATCTAACCATTGCTCAATAAAACACAACTTGAAACAATTAACATACAGGTTTTTTATATACAATTCAAAATTTTTTGAAGGAAGAAAAAATATTACACGCGAACTAATTTCTGAGTACAGCTGTCATTTTATATTTTTTGTCACTAGACATCTATTTACACTGAATAGAAGGTTCTTTATACAAATGTAGTACACCACTTTCATCTTCATTTTCGTAATTAGCTTAACACATGGCACATCTGCTGTAATTGTAATGTTCAAAATGGGAAGTTTTCTGAAAATATAATATAGAGATTGTAATTTAAAAAATCGTCACACCACATAAATAGATATCATTTGGCAAAAATGTTCACAATGAGAGATTTTTATAGAAATGCAATTTAGAAATGTAAATAAAAAAATCATCACCCACAAAAGTAGATATTGTTTGGCATAAAATTATATGAAGTTGTAGTTAAGGCACATGTCACCCTTGTATTAACAAACGTTTCATAATGGTTCATCCAAAAGAGTCTTGTGGCTGAGGTAAAAAATGAGCAGGATCATTGTCACTGAACCTTGAATACAAATAATGCACGTAATCAATGTCAATTTCTAGAAAACATTAAATAACATAATAGATTACATACATTTATAAAGTTCTAAAGTAAAATATTACCTGAATTTGTGGAACCTCAGGACGTCCACCGTATGCCTCAGAATAATTTCAACCTGAAATATTATTATATATTATAATAAAATTGCATTTACTGATATTCAAATTATATTAATAATTATAATCAAACAGAGTTTCAAGAAGACGATGAAGCTTTTCAAAATACAGAAATAGATTGGGAATTAACAGAAGAAGATGTACAATGCTTTATAGCATTCGGAAGAAACAACAAGGCAACTGGACCAGGAAGAATACATTTGGAAATGTTAAAATATGGAGGACCAAAATTAGTAAAAAGTTGGCAAAAATTATATAAAAAGATTTTAAATGGAGAAGAAATACCAAAATAGATGAAATTGGGATACATCACTTCCATATACAAAAAAAGGGACAGAAAATGATGCTCCTTCGAGGAATTTGTGTATGCTCCCTATAATGAAAGTATTTATGAAAATTGTGAAACAACATGTACAAGAAAGGTACAATTGACACTGAGTAACAATGTGGATTTACTACTGGAAGGTCCTGTATAGATCACATTTTTACACTGAGACCCTTATTGGAAAAATGTAGGGAAAAGTCACGAATGTTCATAGATTTGGAAAAGGCATATGATAGTGTCCCAAGGAAAATATTGTGGCTAGAACTAAAAGAAGCATTAATAGATGAAAAAAGAATAAAAATGTTAAAAACAATATATTTGGGAAATAGATACCAAATTAAATTGGGAAGTTACCTCTCTAGAGTGAATATCTCACAACAGAACTAGAGAATGAAGATAAATTACAATGTGAAAATGTGGAAATTAAAAAAGTTGAAAAATTAAAATATTTAGGATCAGTTTTAGAATCAGTTGGGAAAAGTTATATTGAAATTAAGAAAAGAATTAGTGAAAGAAGAAAATAAATTGGAATGTGAAATTCAGTGATATGGAGAAAAAATATTAGAAATATATAGGGTTGCAAGGAGCAGTGAAGTGTTCTCATATAACCTCTCCTACTCAATTCTCAACCTCACCTTCTCGTGGTGCAACCTGTTTTAACAAACGAGGTTCTGAGGACCAAGTCATGGGGTATAACCATTCCAACTAATACTGAGTAAATGCAGTATTGAAGCAGGTCCAGATGCTTAAAGATGGCAACCCCATCACTGGACTTACCACCTCCATGCTAGCAACTAGTTGGTGGGACATTCAATTGCTTTCAAACCTGATAAAAGGAAAAGCCAGACGGATCACCATGATGACGACTTACGATCGAATAAGGCTAATGAATGGAAAAAAGAAAATATTTTAAATTTGCTACATGGAACGTTCAGGGAATTGCTCATAAAGAAGAACAACTAGATAATATTTTGGCAAAGAAAGGAATACATATCGGTGCTATTTCTGAAACAAAGAAAAAACTAAAAGGGACAAAAGAAACCCAAAATTATATTCAGTTTATTCAGGCGTACCCTCAGAAGTAAGAGCATGAGCTGGGATTATGTTAATGATACATAAACGTTTCAGATCCAACATATCTGATTATAAATTTTGGAATGAACGTCTCATTCAAATTCGGCTAAAACTTTCGAGGGGATATCTTTCTGTTATAGGAGTTTATGCACCAGTGGAGGGAGATGAAGAAGAAAGCAATACATTTGATAAGATTACACCATATTTTCAATTAAATAAATCAAAATGACTATATTACCTTATTAGGAGATTTTAATGCAAGAATATGAAACTGTAAAATAGAACAATCCATAGGAACTTTTGGAGAACAGACATGCAATAACTATGGAATAAGACTAATAGATTTCCTCACCTACAACAAATTGAAAGTCATGAATACATTTTTCTATCACAAAGGTAGTCATAAATTCACATGGGAGGCCAGAGGTTTGAAATCATTGATTGACTATGCAATTTGCAGTAAAAAATTAGCTAACCTTGTACTAGACACAAGAGTTTACAGAGGCCCTGAAATTGAAACTGACCATTATCTACTAGTTTGCCCAGTAAGATTAAAACCTCCTTGGTATAAAAAGAAACAAAAAATAAACCGGAAGGAAGAATTCTCATTTAAAGTTAATTTACTTCAAGATACTAGCATAAAATGGCTTTATCAAAGAAGATTAGACAATCTAATAGAAACAACACCTTTAGGCACTGATGTAGAAGAAGAATGGAAACATATAAAAACAATTTTAAAACAAGCAGCTAATGAAAGTCTTGGCAAAAAACGAAAATGGCAACGAGCTAAAGGCCTAAGAAACTTTGATGATGAAATTAAAAAGATTATACAAGAAAAACAGATGGCATATATAAAATTCATTAGTACAAAAAAAAGATGAAGATAAAATAGAATACCACAGAAAAAGAGCCATTGCCAAACGTGAAGTCCACAAGCACCACAGGAAAAGAAAAGTTGGGAACAATTTCTATCCTTATTGGAGAATGATGTAACAAGGCCCCAACCATCAATATATAAAATTTAAAAAAATTTAAATAGTGAAAACAAAGATATTGCTAGAATAAATATAATTCCTCATGATAAATGGATTAATTATTATCAAAATTTATGGACAAACAACTGTCCCTCTTTACAGATACAAGAGCCAGATAATTTACAAAGAGACTTTATTTCCTTAGAAGAACTTCAAATAGCTTTAAAAAATATAAAGAGTAACAAAGCACCTGGTGAAGATGAAATACCCACTGATCTATTTAAACATTCCAGTCAACTATTTCTCAAAAGATATTTAAACTTCTTGAATATCATATGGCAAGGAGAAAATCCACCTCAAGATTGGTCAAAATCATTAGTAATTCCAATATTTAAAAAAGGAGATAAGACCAATTGTGATAATTACAGAGGGATCAGCTTATTAAACTCTGGTTACAAAATTTATTCCACTATTATTAAGAATAAATTATATAAATATTATGAAGATATACTTGGAGAAGAACAAAATGGCTTCCGGAAGGGTAGATCATGCTCTGATGGATATTTCACAATGCAAATTTTGATTGAGAAACATCGTGAATTTAATATAGAAACACACTTGGCATTTATTGACTTTAAAAAAGCCTTTGATAAAGTGAACAGAAGTCTGTTATTTGAAATTTTGATGAAAGATCAGATCCCAAAGCAGATCATATATAATATTTATAACATTTATAAGTCAACTCTCATTGCAATAAAAATAAAAGAAAAAATAACTCAGTGGAAAGAAATAAACTCAGGAGTCAGACAAGGTTGTGGCCTCTCCCCTCTACTTTTTAACATATATATGAATGCTATTGTAAAAGACTTTAGAGAAACAAAACATGGAAGTATCACTATCAATAGAAATTTAAAATTAGATATAATAATGTTTGCAGATGATCTTGTTTTACTAGCAACATCTGAAGATGATTTACAATGGTCAGTACATAATTTAAATTTGATAGCCCAGAAATATTCAATGGAGATATCTACCAATAAAACTAAAATAATGGCCTTTTGTGGAAAATCCCCAATACCAAGCAAAATTTGTTTAAATAACAAAATTTTAGAGAGAGTTAATGAGTTTACTTATTTAGGATATAAACTCTCTTTTGTTGAAAATTTGGATTTATCAGAGAAAATTGTGAAATTCAACAAATCAATGGGAATCATTAATAGAGTTTTAAAACCTTCATTAGTGCAAAAATCAACTCGTACTTGTCTTTATCAAATAATGGCTCGACCAGTCCTATGTTATGGGAGTGAAGCGTGGACTATAAGGACGAGAGATGAAAGCAGACTAACAACTTGTGAGATGAAATTTATGCGCCAAACAGCTGGCTACAGGAAGTGGGATCGAAAGAAAAATGTAGAAATCCTTCAAGAACTTAATGTGTCACCAATACTGGACTACATCTCCAGATATCAGCTAAACTGGAAGGAACATGTCTCAAGAATGGCTAGATCCAGGATCCCCAAGGCAATAATGAATTACTGTCCAAATGGGAAACGGTCACTTGGTTGACCTATGAAAAGATGGCACGAAAACAGCTTTCTCAGGCCGTAACAATTCTTCTAGGACTAATACCTGGCAGGATGATGATGATGATATTAGAAATAAAACCAAGACGCAGATATTTAAATCATTAATACAAAGTGTTATGTTGTATGGTGCAGAGACAGCAAGCAAAAAAATTATTGGCAACAATGATGGATTTTTGGTGAAGGACTTGAAGAAAATCAAGAAGGGAGAAAATTTGGAACCAGAAAATTAGAGAAATAATGAATGTTAAACATAATATTATAGAAGTAATAGAATAAAGAAGATTGAAATGGTGTGGACATCTGAAGAGGATGGAGAATAAGAGTACCAAGAATGATGCTAGATTGGAATGCTGAAGGCAGGAGGAGGAGGGGGAAACTCAGGGAACGGTGGATGAATGAAGTGAGAAGAAACATGTTGAGTAGAGACCTCAAAGAAGAAGATGCTGAGAATAGAAATATGTAGTGGAGCAAAATACATTTATACTGAACGATATCTACTGTAATGTAGAGGAAGTCCTTAATAAAAATGATAATACTAATCCTAATAGAATATCCTTAATAAAATATCCTTAATAAAAACGATAATACTAATCCTAATAGTAATGAGGGTTGCTAGTTATACCCATAAGGCACTTGGGTTAATGGTCCTCTCTACCCACCGGGAAATTTAAATGCCCTCAGGACTAGGGTAAGGCACTTGGGTTAATGGTCCTCTCTACCCACCGGGAAATTTAAATGCCCTCAGGACTAGGGTTGCAACGGTGATACAGCCAATCATGCTGGTCTACTTACTAGACTAAGCTGCTGTTTTCGATCAGCGGGGAATTTCACTGGTTGCACTAGAACGCCCATTCTGATTACTGGAGTTAATCCTACTTGAGTGACCTGAAAGACAAGACAGGCATCATGTAAGCACAACACACAACAAAACAAACTAATATAGGATTCAGCCATGATCCATAAGACACTATCAGACAAAACGTGGAACTTTTGTGAGCCAAGAATTGGCATATACCTTAACTATAACTTCATCCAATTTTATGCCAAATAACGCTGGTCAACATGATTTTTGTCTCAAGAGTACCAATAGTTGTACTTAATGTAGTTTTTTATTGTGTTTTCAAATATGTATTCAGAACTTCTCCATCACCCACAGTTTTTTTATTTCAGTTTCAATTAATGGATTTAAATTATTATTTTTTTAATAAACCTAGATTTCTTCCCGGAAAATATTGGCGCAGTGAGCGATGAGCACGAGGAACACTTTCATCAGGAGATTTCAGCTATGGATAAGAGATATCAGGGCAAATGGAATCCTAATATGCTGGCCGATTATTGTTGGACCATCAAGAGGGATACTCCACAGGCAAAATATAGCAGAAAATCATCATTTCTTACTTTCTAGGTGAGTCCGAATGTTCGAATATTGTGTAGTTACAAATGTAGAAAATATTAAAGTGTTTGAAATTATAAATGCCTGTCTCTCGGAAACCTTGTATGATGGAGAAACACCGGTATCATATTTGAATTCATGAGAGAAAATACTATCAGAATCACATATTTTTCTTTCTGAGACAAAAAGTATTTTTTTTGTTGCTCAGTGTAATATCTGCTTATGTGGAGCGATGATTTTTCTTATTTACATCTCTATATTGCATTTCTAGAAAAACTCTCATTTTTAAGTATCACAGTATGACAAAACGAGAATGAAGGGTGTTTACTACATTGTTGAAATTGTTTCTTCTCAAGAGTAAGCAATTCAAAGTGACAGAAAACTAGCGGAAAATAGTGTCTGCATACAGAATTAAATCCCATGTAATATTTTTCTCTTTCTTCACGAAGTACTCAATTAAATATAGAAACAACCTTATGCGATTTTGTTTGAAGTTCTATTTTCTTGAACAATGGTTCTGCAAGTAAAAAAAAATATATGTATATTAAATTATTTTAATATTTGAATTGATGTGGAATAACCTGTTTTCATCTTAAAATTCAAACAATCTACTTTTACATTGTGTAATGAAAACATCCATTTTGTTTCATCCATCCAGGCTACAATATTCTTATCAAACAGTTGTTCGACAGTTTTCCCTCCTCATGTAATTATTTTATATACTTATAGTGCTAGGATTACTTCCATCACTATTGTTTTTTGGTCTCACCACCTTCGCCTGTTTTTCTTCATTGCACTAAAATTATTTTCAAATGTAGTTTCCTAGAAATATAAAAGTTTATAACTGATTAGTACATTTTGACAGTTATGGTGGTAATTTTATAATTTCTTCTTCCTGTCAAAGCAAAATATCAACAGCAAATTATGGACATTTTGATAACTTGCAACAGTAACAAACAGATATAAATTATTCACAGGATCAACTCTGGAAAGGCATGATATAGGCTGTATTATGCATGATGGAGATTGTTGTCTCAAATTCTCTCAAAAATGTTAAATTAACAATATGTAAAAGACGGACCTCATGGGCTTAGTGGTCAGTGTTCCTGACTACTGTTCATGAGGTCCCGGGTTTGATTTCTGGTCAAACTATAGGAATTTTTCCTTAAAGGGAATTATTCCTGTGGTTGCCCATTGTCTGGAATTTAGGTTAAGTTTAGGTTAAGAACTCTCCTGGCGCTTCATTATCATTTATCACTCATAATACCATCGTGGTAATGCAACTCTGGCTTCCAGGTGCCCAGACCTAAGAAATGGATTACAATTCTGCCAGTGCCAGGGGATAAAGCCAGAAATGTCATAAAAGACAAACTGGTGGCATTACACAATATATATATATATATATATATATATATATACACACACACACTTATTCTACCAGCTATATTATATGGATGCGAAACATGGACTCTTACTTTAACGGAGGAAAGGAGATTACGAGTATTTGAGATAAAGTTCTTAGGAAAATGTTTCGACCAAATAGAGATGAACTGGCAGGTGAATGGAGGAAACTACGTAACAGTGAATTACATGGTCTTTATAGGAAGCCAGATATAATAAGAATAATAAGAACAGTTAAGTCTCGTAGACTGTGATGGACAGGACATGTGGCATGAATGGGGAATGAAAGACGGCATGTAAGCTTCTTGTAGGAAAACCAGACGGAATACGCCCAGAGACTGAGAATAGGTTTGTTATCATTTTCAGTTTATTATTTTAATGCCCACTCTTTTTTTTTGTAAAAGGGGGAAGCAGGAATGAATAATAATTTATAAATGAAAAAATAATTAATATAATAATGAAAAATATAAATAGAGTTAATCAGGTAAATTACATTCGATAGATTTAAACTATCCCTAAGAATATAAAAAATTCCTGTGCACCATACACTAAAACATAATTATAGAGGAAAAGTAAGCTAATCAAGCTAATGGGTTCATACCCCATTTATAGAGGGAGATCAAGAATGAGGGGGGAGAATAACATTAACTATGATTTGATGGAAGTAGATTATACAGGGGATGATTGGAAAACATTGGCTCAGGATACGGATGTATGGAGAGCTTATGTCCACGCTGCCATGAACCTACAGGTTCTATAGTGTCAATGAGTTATCTATATATATATATGTATATAATGGTGATTCCTCAAGTTATGTATTAAAAAGTTACGAAACTGATATATTTCTTTAATATATATGAAAATGTGGGTATTTGAGAATAAAGTGCATATGAAGATCTATTGACCAAACAGAGACATATATAGACAGGTGAATGGAAAAAACTACATAACAGGTAGAAAACCAGATATAATATAAGGAGTTAAGTTTTGCAGACTCCGATGGGCAGGACATTTGGGACTTTTTACAAATGGAGTAGATGAATGGAAACTTATCATTGGGAAACGAAGTGGAAATCATTCAGTAGGAAGGCCAAGATTGGGGTGGGTTAATAACATCTGAAGGAAGTAAATTACAGAGGGAATGATTGGAAATATTATCTCAGTATATAGATGTATGGAGAGCTTATGTCTGCACAGCAAAGTATTAGATAGTGCTAGTGGTAAATAAAAAATTTGAATCAATTATTTTGCTTTTGTGTTTTTCATTCTAGAAATTTTCCAAATAGATGTGGTTGGCTAAATTTCTGTAAATTAATTTTGTGGAATTTGCATTAGGTTTGGACGTATTCCTCTCCTGTCATACATAAACGCATCATTTGTAATAGAGAAATTGAATCATTAGGGTTAGGAATGGACAGATGGCCAAACATTTGAAAATTTATTTTGTGCTGCAAAGTATCTCGAAGCTTCGTTCTGCGCATGAGTCGTAAGAATCCTTTCCTAGAGAATGGTACATACAGTTTTGGGAGTATGTTAAGTTGGATATCACAAAATGAAATTAGGAAAGATATTAAATATCATAAATGGTACTTGTTTGGACACACTCTCAAAATAGAACCAGGCAGCATGTCAAAAAGTGTTTTGGGATGGAATCCATAGGGATCACCCATGAAAAATGGAAAACAAAAATTACATGGCACAGCACAATAATAACAGAAATTGAAGAACAAGGAAAATGCTGGAATGCAGCCAAGAATTTAGCAAAAACAAAGTCCGGTGGCGCGATTTCACTTCTAGTACTAATAAGGGAACTGTCAATCATTGCATGACAAAATCTACTTTGTAATTTATTCCAGAGAAGGGCTATGATATATCGTACCAAGGCCGTGTCCAGAAAATTATCTGCTGTTTTTAACTGCAAAGTATTAAAATGCAGCACCAGATCTCTCATTTAAACTATAGAGAAATAATACAATTCGTGAATTTGTAGATTGGATAACCCTCACTATCTGCCATCTGCACCGCATCCCATCTCACTTCACTAAACTCTTACTCATGTAGGGATTTAATACTAATAAAATTCATTATTAAAACCGTTGAGGTGGAGAGTCATAAAATAAAATAAGTTAAAATATACTTCTTAGGTAAGATCCGTCATCCTCAACTTATAAAATTTGTATTCTTTATGCCTGTAAGCCTTTCAGAACATCCGTTCCATCTTCAGCAGGTCTTCGTTTGCTACAATATGTAGCATGGTGGTAGATGCTGCTGGTCATAATGTGGTGTTGTCATGACTAAAGCTTCTTCCTGACGATATCGTATAGTGGGTTGTTTAGTCTGGGAGTGCTTTCATTTATTAAAAGCTTTTAATAAATGAAAGCATTCGCAGACTAAACAACCCACTATACGATATCGTCAGCTTTTAATAAATGAAAGCACTCCCAGACTAAACAACCCACTATACGATATCGTCAGCTTTTAATAAATGAAAGCACTCCCAGACTAAACAACCCACTATACGATATCGTCAGGAAGAAGCTTTAGTCATGACAACATCATTACGACCAGCAGCATCTACCACCATGCTAGATATTGTAGCAAACTAAGACCTGCTGAAGATGGAACGGATGTTCTGAAAAGGCTTACAGGCATAAAGAATGCAAATTTTGTAAGTTGAGGACGACGGATCTTACCTAAGAAGGTATATTTTAACTTATTTTATTTCATATAGGGAGTCCATCTGCTCTGTACAGTGGGCTGTCACGGCTGTGTTCTAACTTTGATTTCTCTGCCTTACTGTTTAAAAGGAATATACTTTTTTTGGACATGGCCTTAGTATATCACAAGTTTCTCTGGCAGAAATTCCAAAGTGGGTTTTGGCATGCAATGGTTGTCAGATTCCTTGTAAGTTGGATGAATGTAGGAATTTCATTGTTGTAGAAAGTTTCGAGAGAGATGAATTTGGAAATTTTTTAGCATGGTCGGGTTACCAGCCCAGACACACAACCACCTCCCTAGAGGTGTAAGACAAGGGTGTAGTTTATCACCTACCCTTTTTAATCTATATATTAATGACATCATCCAAAATTGGAAAAGTATTGTTAATATAGGTATAAGAATAGACTGTTTTAAAATATTAAACGTTTTAATGTATGCTGACGATGTGGTTATTATTCAAGAAAATGAAAATAATTTGCAGTACTCTTTACATCAATTAAATCAGTTATGCCAAGAATATAATTTCAAAATATCAAAAGAAAAAACAAAAATAATGGCATTTTGGGGAAACGATCATATAAGATCAAAAATCGTAATAGACAACAAACCTATGGAACAAGTAACAAATTTTAATTATTTGGGTTGTAATTTTACTATAAACACAAAAACTGAAAGAGACATACGTATGAAACTGTCAAAATTTCAAATGATATGCAGAACTATACATAAAACATTAAAGAATAAAACAAGAAGAGATATTAGATTGAAGTTTTATAAAACATTGGCAGTTCTTGCATTACTTTATGGGAGCGAAACTTGGGTAATGACCAAAAAATTGCAAAATAGGATACAAAGCGCAGAAATGAACTTCCTTAGAAGGCTGCACAAGATTGGATCAGATAAGGAATGAAGATATAAGAACAGAGTTAAATATATATCCATTGGATGAGAAAATCAGAGAATATAGAGAGAAATGGTTTACACGTGTGGAAAGAATGAATGTAACAAGATTACCAAGAGCAGCATTCACTACAAGCCAAGAGGTTCAAGGAATGTAGGAAGGCCAGTGAAAAGATGGACAGAACAACTGTGAGGCAGAACAGACAATTTGCCTAGCCCGTGAAATGAAGAAGAAGAAGAAGAAGAGTGTCGAGTAGGGGAAATGTGAATGCTCCAGTAATACTGATGTTTCTGCTATAGCTAATAAATATTGTTCCTCTGACAGTATTTAAATAGGCATTTTTCTACTGATTCCTACTGACTAAGGTAATTAACTATGGAGAATAAGAAACTGTGATATAGTTTGTAGATGGTAATATGAAAGAGAATGATCAGTAGCTGGATCAGTAACTTTAAAGTATGATTAACTTTTTTCAATATTTTCTATTTGTGCAGATTCGTTTAGACATTTCTTGAATGTACTCTTTTTTGTGTGATGTTTTGTTTACATCAAAGCACAATTGGTTAATTCCAGTGAAATGAATACGTTTAAATCATGGTTACTATACCTCAAATGCCTAGTTATACTGAATTTGCCCTAATTTATTAAATTCTGTCATTATTTCAGTACATACAATTATAATTTTTAATGCTTCAAGTAAGATTCCTAAGTAAACGGATATTTACAAATTTAATTAAATCATATATACTTGGAGAAGAACAAATGGCTTCCTGAAGGGTAGATCATGCTCTGATGGATATTTCACAATGCAAATTTTGATTGAGAAAACATTGTGAATTTAATATAGAAACACACTTGGCATTTATTGACTTTAAAAAAGACTTTGATAAAGTGAACAGAAGTCTGTTATTTGAAATTTTGATGAAAGATCAGATCCCAAAGTAGATCATATATAATATTTATAACATTTATAAGTCAACTCTCATTGCAATAAAAATAAAAGAAAAAATAACTCGGTGGAAAGAAATAAACTCAGAAGTCAGACAAGGTTGTGGCCTCTCCCCTCTACTTTTTACACATATATATATATATATATATATATATGAATGCCATTGTAAAAGACTTTAGAGAAACAAAACATGGAAGTATCACTATCAATAGAAATTTAAAATTAGATATAATAATGTTTGCAGATGATCTTGTTTTACTAGCAACATCTGAAGATGATTTACAATGGTCAGTACATAATTTAAATTTGATAGCCCAGAAATATTCAATGGAAATATCTACCAATAAAACTAAAATAATGGCCTTTTGTGGAAAATCCCCAATACCAAGCAAAATTTGTTTAAATAACAAAATTTTAGAGAGAGTTAATGAGTTTACTTATTTGGGATATAAACTCTCTTTTGTTGAAAATTTGGATTTATCAGAGAAAATTGTGAATTTCAACAAATCAATCGGAATCATTAATAGAGTTTTAAAACCTTCATTAGTGCAAAAATCAACTCGTACTCGTCTTTATCAAATAATGGCTCGACCAGTCCTATGTTATGGGAGTGAAGCATGGACTATAAGGACGAGAGATGAAAGCAGACTAACAGCTTGTGAGATGAGATTTATGCGCCAAACAGCTGGCTACACCAAATGGGATCGAAAGAAAAATGTATAAATCCTTGAAGAACTTAATGTATAACCAATACTGGATTACATCTCCAGATATCAGCTAAACTGGAAGGAACATGTCTCAAGAATGGCTAGATCCAGGATCCCCAAGGCAATAATGAACTACTGTCTAAATGGGAAACTGTCACTTGGTCGACGTATGAAAAGATGGCACGAAAACCGCTTTCTCAGGCCGTAACAGTACTTCTAGGACTAATACCTGGCAGGATGATGATGATGATGATGAATTAAATCATGTGGTAATTATTTACTTGTCAACAACGATATTATTTAATATAGGCCTAGATTTTTCTTCTTTATTATTAAGTCTGTAAGAATGTTTTTTATTTTTTATATTCGGTATTTTATTAACATATTTTTAATTAATTCATTAGTATTATTGAGAATCGGTTTTATTTTTTAGTGTAATTATTTATATAATTTCAAACAGAAATATCAAAACAACTAGATGAACCATTTAAAATGTTGTCTCTTTTCCTTTCCTCTTTCTCTTTCTTATTTATATACTCAATTCACTACCACATTTTTATACGTACATCCTAATCCCACACACTAACTTATTTTTATAATTTAAATTAAATTAGTTCTTCACTCAAACAATTACTGTCCTGAGCACTGTAACTTAGAAATCTATCCAGGGGTACAGTGTTTGTGAGGTTCTTCTACCGTCACCAATAACCATTTTTGGGTGCAACATAGCCGGACATTGGCAGCATTTAAAAGAAATCTAAATGTATATTTTCTATAACCATTACTTCATCATTACCCAGTGTAAGGTACATATTTAATTGGTGTTTCTCATATAATTTTTCATATTTATACTATCATTATTATCATAAGTATTGTTAATGTTATTTTCGTGTAAAATGTTGTTTTTATATGAAATTTACGTTGTTACATTTAATATATTTTAATCTCTTTATAATTAGTATAGTGTATATCTATATTTGTCAAATATTTATTTGTATTTGTGCTGGTTGAGTGGAAAGGAAGGCCTTATGGCTTAACTCTGCCAGAATAAATAAAGCTATTATTATTATTATTATTATTATTATTAATATTATTATTATTATTATTATTATTATTATTATTATTATTATTAGTATTAGTATTATTAGTATTAGTATTATTATTTATTTATTATTATTATTATTATTATTGTTACTGTTATTGTTATTGTTATTATTATTGTTATTGTTATTATTATTGTTGTTGTCGTTGTCATTGTCATTTCATTATTATTGTTATTATATTGTTTATTATTATTATTATTATTATTATTATTATTGTTATTATTATTGTTGTTTGTCGTTGTCATTGTCATTGTCATTTCATTATTATTGTATTATTATTATTTATTGTTATTATTGTTGTTATTGTTATTATTATTATTATTGTTGTCATTGTCATTGTCATTTCATATTATTGTTATTATTATTGTTATTATTATTTTTTTTATTGTTATTATTGTTATTGTTATTATTATTATTGTTGTTGTCATTGTCATTGTCATTTCATTATTATTGTTATTGTTATTGTTATTATTATTATTATTATTATTATTATTATTATTATTATTATATTTTATTATAGTATATTATTCAACTGTTTTTATGTTGATGCAAGGCAAAATGGAGTCAAAAAACTTAATTCTCATTATACAGTATTGTAGGCTTAATTTTTACCCTAAAAATAATAATCGCAGCTATAACAATAACAACATTAATAATATTAATATATACATTTTACGTGACCTGTTTAAATATAGGAGCTTCATCTCATCTCATTCCTCGACCCAACTCTGAGTTGGACTCGAGTTGTGGATATTTTATTTTATTTTTTCAACTAAACATAAAAACACATTTATTTAGGCGTAGCAGTGCACACCAGGTATTAGCTAGTATTTGAATAAAGATCACATATCATTATATTAGCGATTTTGTATATAAATTAGTTGGTTTATCTTAGATCCTATTTAATACGGTAAAAAATAGAATCATGTGGCTTGCAAACAAATTCACCATAAAGACAGTGGCCCTTTTCAAAAAAAAAATAGTTTGGACACGTCTGTTCTAATTCTAAACGCTAACTTTGTTCTATATTTTAAACGCAAACTAACTTACTTTGTATTTTAGTGAATTTTACACACAATGTGTTTAATTCACAACCCTATTGCTTGTGAAACAAAATATTTTGTTCGCTTTTTTATGGTAATCCCAGCTTTCCTGAAATAAAATAACGCGAAATTGTAATTATTCCTGTATCAAAACAAATTTTGAAATATTATTCATGCCGTAACCACATAACCGTGATGGTATTGTTGAACCGCATAGATTATTTTATTGAGAAGACGGAGAGATCTTTCGCATTATTATTAAAAAAAAAAGTAATAGAAGTTCTATTATATAGTGCAGTTTGAAAAAGGTCTATATCAAGATTTTTAAGATGCATTACAAAACCCCGTTGAGATCACTGTGTTAAAGTTTTAAGAATTATAAAACAGTACCTGATATCTCAGTCGTCCTCAATAATTTGCAGTATTGTTTTATCGAATGGCCTCCTATAAAACAACACTGCAAATTATTGTGGACGACTGAGATATCAGGTACTGTTTTATAATTCTTAAAACTTTAACTATAGTAAGGTTGTTGGTAGCAAGAAAATTATCCATTTACCTATTATGAATTTTACAAGTAAGTTAATTGATTAAGAATTTTACGATTTACGCGAAATAAAATGTTACTTTTGTCGGTTCATATCGAAGGAATCTAAGAAACTTGTTATGGAGGAGGAATGTAGTACCCGGGCTTACCCGGGCTTCCAATATAAACCCGGACCGGCCTCACGGGGTTTCACCCGTCAGGCAGCGCTCTCTCCTCGTCCGCATTTCACTCTGCCAGCCGCTCGTCCTTGAACTAGTCAGTTTACTATCGTTCGACAAGATGAGACGTCAGCTGACATTAGAGCAGCGCATTTATGTGTGTAAATGTTATTATAAATACGAATCAGCTCGTCGCGTTCGCGAGGAATTTATTCGGAACTTCCCTGGACAATTACCTCCTTCCAGATCGACAATCCACGATCTTGTGACTAAATTTGAGACCACTGGTTCAGTACAAAATAAGAAACACTCGCGCTACAGATCTAACAGGGTGTGATTTTTATTTGTGGGGTAGCCTGAAAGACAAAGTGTACAAAACAAATCCGCACAAATTGGAAGAACTGAAGAACAACGTAAGAAATGAAATCAGAAACTTGACAGTGCCCGAACTACAGCGTGTCAATCTAAATGTGTTTACTCGGTATAATGCCTGTTTAACTGCGGGAAGACAACATTTCCAGCATTTTCTATAAGGTAAGAAACAGTTCAAGGACGGGTGGCAGGCAGGGTGAATTGCGGGAGGAAGAGACAGCACTGCGTGCCGGGTGAAACTCCGTAAGGTCGGTCCGGTTTTATATTGGAAGCCCGTTATAATGTACTCGGAGATAAGTTACATCAGCGCCCCTAGCGTTAAAGAAACTTAACGAGTGTTTTATCTTTGGGATTTACTGGATTATTTTATTCTATTAACCCAACCAATTAAAGGAACGGTACCCACGGTGTCAGACGAAAAATATATCATTATCAGTTGTTAAATTTCTTCTATTTAATTAATTTAAACTTTTTGTATTGAAACTGAAATTATTTTTGCTATACATCCGTCATTTTCTACGGTTCATAATTTAAAATTGGATTAGTTCGTGTTTAGAAAATTACAAAGAAGACCTCGCCTCCCATAAACACCATAACATATAATATACAAGGAGCCGTGTTGAAAATGGCTAATAATTGACAATACACATGGAAATAGTTTAGTTTACTATTCCTATATAACTCGAACAAATTGTTCAAAATAATTTGTATGTGGAAATAAATCTCACATTTCTTCTTTAATTCTTATTATTAATTTGGCATTGTATCTTATAAGATACAATGGTTTCATTTGTTTAATATTCTTAATAAATAGTGGGAAAATTGAATCGGTAAAAAATATTTAAATTTGTAAAAAAATTATACAATATACACAAAATAAATTATGTTTAGACATGATTTGTTTTCACTCCAGTCCGACGCATTTAAATAAGCTGGCATGAGAAATTTAAGTTCACCAAATAAGGGTTAACCTCTCCCTTTTTAGGTTCTACTTTTTGGTTTTCTATGCCACCTGGACATGAACTGTCGGTAGAGCATGTTTAAACTTTGGAACATACACATTCAATCCGGGGCCACCTCCGAGACAGTACTAGAATCGCCTTTCATTCACACATTTATACAGAACATGGCGAATGTAACAATGAATGATGGTGGCCAGATAGTGTATTGATAGTAAAGTTTGTCGAAATTTGTTTTACAGATGAGGAAAAATCTCGCGATCGTGGATCGAATACGGGCGAATTCCACGTAAAATTTTACATAATACATGCAAATTGAAGTTTCTTTTCTTCCCAAATTGGTGTATGGATTAATATAAAGATTTTGAAGTGCTAACATCCCAAAATATTGTAGAATACAAAAAAAAAAAACGTACGTAATTAAGAACTGTTATATATTTTAATTAAAATTCTACACCACGCAGAAGCGTTGGTTGTTACGTCAGTTACACCCAAGTCCCTACTCGGGACATACAGGAGCAAACTACTACTATATTTACATGGAAATAACTCAACGGAATGTGGTATAGGCCTATTACACTAGGTTTGAATATACCGAATGACCCTTGTTGGCTTATGCCTACGAAACCTGGCCTTGAAAAGTGCGAAATACCACAAGTATTTGTTTTCGAAAGGAAAATATTTGGGAAAATTTTCGAGCCAGCAGAAATTTGAGATGGACCTGGATAACTAGAACAAATAATGAATTGAATAAAAACATAATAAAAATATATATTCTTAATTTCATAAGAGTACAAAGATTAATTTGGTTTGCCCATGTAGGCTATGCAGAATGTGTGATAAAAGACTTCTATTGTTAAAAAACATTTCGAGTGAAACCTTTAACAACTAGACTCCAAGTCAGACCTAAAATTAGATGTGATAACGCTGTGTTAAAAGACTGAATAATCTTTATATATCAAAATTCAGCCTGCTTATGTTTATGACTTCTAAACACCTCAACGGATCTTCATGAAAATTAGCATGTACACATTTTCAAGTACACCGAGTTTTTTTTAGCAGCTATCAATAATGATCTAAAAATATTAGGTGTAGGAGTTCAGCCGAAACGAAAATTAAAAAGTCGCTCTAGCGGTCGCAAATTTCGATTTTACACAACGGAACTCAGTATATGATATTAAAATAAATCGAGGTAATTATTGTCCAAAACTCAGCGAAATCTGATCATTTCAAGTGGGGGTTTACCTGAAATCCGAAAATAAGAATCGACTCTACAAACCGCCATGTTTGATTCATCGAAAGGTATAACTTTGTGTATACAAATTTTCAGGTATGGCGAGTGTTTAGCTGATATTATACTCTAAAAACATTAAGTGTAGGAGTTTACCTGAAACGAATATTTAAAAATCATATTTCATTTATTTACGCATAACAGCGCACTCCGGGCATTAGCTAGTTGAATATAAAAAGTTGGATTAATTTTGTCAGTGATAGGAAGCGTTGGAAATAAATCTTTAAGAAGACCTAAGCATTCAACTAAATGGAGCTCCAGTGTCTAATAACTAACTATCTAACTCACTGGCACTATCGAACCCTTAGGTTCATGGCCGCGCGGACATAAGCTCTCCATATATCCCTATCCTGAGCCAATGTTTTCCAATCATCCCCTGTATAATCTACTTCCCTCAAATCATAGTTAATGTTATTCTCCCACCTCATTCTTGGTCTACCAACTAGGCGTTTTCCCTTTGGTTTTCCTACAAGAATCTTCCATGCATGTCTTTCATTCCCCCATTCGTGCCACATGTCCTGCCCATCGCAGTCTATGAAACTTAACTGTTCTCATTATATCTGGCTTCCTATAAAGATATAAAATACCTAACATTCCATGTTCCTAGGAACATGTCCCTATGTTTGAGCCTTTGGCATGGGTTCCCTGAAGTAGTCCCCGCCTGGAGAACCGAATGGAGGACTATTTGACCTCCGGAAAATTTTACCCCAGTTGAACCCATGTCCGCATTTCTTGACATTTGTTTTTTTTACGGTGAAAGGATCGTCCACTCTTGCGACCAAGGTACTTTTGTCGTCTGGTTTATCACCTTCGACGTATTATTGTTTTCCGGCATGGGTAACCCTATCGGCAGCAATGCTACCGCCGGCATAGCTCTCGGGGATCATTCAAGCACGCAAGCCACTCCACCACGAAAAGGTTAAAGATACCATGGAGGAAGTATTTTTCTGTAATAACAAGTATATTTAGTACTCTGCATTTCTAATATGAACTATTTGTGCAGGTCTACATAATGAATGTATTCCAACTTTACATAACTTCCACGTCTCGACACATAAGAATTAATCAAGCTTATTTGACGTGGTAGTAGACCTGAGGGTTCATGACCACGCGAACACAAACACTCCATATATCGCTATCCTGAAACTAATATTTTCTAATAGTCACGGCACTACAGAAACAGAATGATAATTATCCATCAGGAATTTTAAACATTTCAATCGTTGCTATGTTACAACAATTATCCAATTTACATCATCACCCGTCGTAAATCCATTACAAGAGTAAACTTTTAATTTTTTATGTACTCGATAAGCCAAAGGCATCGTGCCACATGTACTGCCTCAACGCAGTCTGTGGGATATATTTTTCTTATTATATCTGGTTTCCCATAAGGATCTTGTAGCTCATTGTTATGTAGTCTTCGCCATTCGCCTGTCTAACATACTGGCGTCTGCTTTAGAAAATTCAAACAAAGAAAACAATATTTAGCCAATCTTCTTCTCAATTTCGATCACATCTTACAATCGAATGGGCAAGGGATCTACTAGGCTCTGTTCTCATCCCATTTATAACTTAATCTTAAGTGTGGCTTTCTCTGGGAGAGAAGTATAGTCGTGGTAGGTTTCCTGTCATAGATTTATACAAAGGCATTTAGTCAAATAATTAAAATTCGTCATAGAAATAACTCGTTAAATTAATATTGGTCACAGATATCAGTCGGGTTATCAGCCCTGTATGACTGTCGCCTTTACCCCTTGAACATAGTCTGGTACTCATTTGAATTTGAGGCTGTGCCAACTCCAGAACATTTATTCCGCCAGATTAAAAATTGACATCAGGACTCGAACCCTCGACCTTCCAACTTTTAGCATTTGCCTTAACCGACTACAGTACGACGTTTCCCTACACATTTCTATTTCATTCATAAACAGATTAGATAATCCTGGTTTTGCAATATGATATCCTTCTGTGTCTTTCTCTATGTTTATTGTGTGGAGTGAATTGGAATTTTTCTTGGCAACTTTTGTATAACCGGAAGAACTGTTTCAGTGTACAATCAGGTAATTGGGTTCTTATCTTTTCTTATTATCACAATTCACATTTGAAAGAATGTTTTTTTTTACTGTTGATTTCAGTTATATTCTACTTATGAAAATTATTATTTTTTAATTAAGAGACAAAATATGTAATTTTACATAAACAGACGGGAATTGGCAACATGTAATGAGGAAGTCAAAGGAGGAACAACTCATTCCCCAGTAACATGATTGCAGGGTTATTCATTTGGTCAACGACTACTATGGTTAGGATGAGAAAATGGGCCAGTTAGTACGCAATATTAGTTTAGCGTTCCCTTGTTTGTTGGCGGTTTTAGTGATAAGTTGGCTACACTGTCTGAGCAATAACTAATACATATTTTACATTGAAAATATGTCGACTTTAGGTTACTTTGAGCTCAACTTCTCACTTTATCTTAAGGCATTTATCACATTTTTTAAATAAAATCAACTCAGGTAATTATTCACACAGTGCAATAAATTGTGTGTTTTTTACGTTCTTTATTTGAATTTATGTAGGTGAATCTAGGAACAATAATACAAATAGGAATGAGATGCACAAAGAAATTAAACATAGGCTCAATTCTGCTATTATGTATTACAGGAACTCCTATAGTCCCAACTCCTTTTAAAATCGTTAAACTGAAAATATATAAAACAGTTATATTGTATGGATGCGAAACATGAACCTTTACTTTAAAAGAGGAAAGAATATTACGAGTATTTGAGAGTAAAGTTCTTAGAAAAAAAAATTGGTTCAAAAAGAGATAAACAGACAGGCCAATGGAGAAAACTATATAATAGTGAACTACATGGTCTTTAGAGGAAGCCAAATATAATAAGAACAGTAAAGTCTCGTAGACTGCGATGGGCAGGACATGTGGCCGATTGGGGAATGAAAGAGGTGCATGGAAGCTTGTTGTAGGAAAACCAATAGGAAAACGCCCAGTTGGTGACCAAGAATGAGGTGGGAGAATAACATTGTCCATGATTTGAGAGAAGTAGATTATACGGGGATGATTGAAATACATTAGCTCAGGATAGGGATGTATGTCCGCGCGGCCATGGACCTATGAGTTCGATAGAGCCAGTGAGTGAGTGACTTGGAATCCCTTTGTTTTAATCAATAGTTAATTTTGTTTTTCAACGCAGATACAAATTAACAAGGACATAAAATTATTTGTGAAGAGAAAAATTTTCGCCTAGAACGAGACTCGAACCCTTGACCTTTGGCTTTCCGGGCCAAATGCTCTACCATCTGAGCTACCGAGGCGAGTTGCGATCTAGACGCAATTTTTTCTCTTATATACGTTGTAATTCCCTCGCGCCAAATGTTTTCAAACCTTTGTTTCCATCTTTGCAAATGGCGGCTTCTTAGTTAAGAAGACATTTATTGGGAATTTAACACTACTTTATAAAGCCAGTAGGGCTTCTATTGAAGTTTTTATTATTAATGTAACATTTCTCACTGAAGGATAAATTATTTTTGAAGAGAAAAATGTATCCTTCAGTGAGAGGTGTTACATTAATAATAAAAACTTCAATAAAAGCCCTACTGGCTTTATAAAGTAGTGTTAAGTTCCCAATAAATGTATTTTTAAACTAAGAAGCTGCCATTTTCCAAGATTTTCCAAGACAAAGGTTTCAAAGCATTTGTCGCGAGGGAACTACAACGTATATAAGAGAAAAAATTGCGTCTAAATCGCAACTCGCCTCGGTAGCTCAGTTGGTAGAGTATTTAGCCCGGAAAACAAAGGTCCCGGGTTCGAGTCTCGTTCTAGGCGAAAATGTTTCTCTTCAAATATAATTTATCCTTCAGTGAGAAGTGTTTAAATTAATAATAAAAACTTCACATAAAATTATATTTAAATTACAATTACACCATATTTGAATGTAATCCGCAGCGTATTCAAGGCATAACCCAAGATATCCAAATATTAAACGAAAATAATGTAATGTGTGTAAGAAAAAAGTGCGTTATGCAGAAACTGCGAAACTAAGCGACTTCGTCAACAAGTCAAATTCAAGTTCCCATTTTGTTAAACTCAATTTCTGATGTCAGCTTATTTAAAAGTGTCAGACTGTAATGAAAACAAATCATGCATAACCGCAAGTTATTACACTTATTCCCTACTTATTGCACATTTTTGCATAATTTGACACAAATTTTAATAAAACCTACCGATTCGTTATTCCATTACTTTATTAATATTAAATAAATTAAACTAATGTTTGTTATAGGACACATTTACAATTCAAGAGTTAATTAAATTATATGGTATACATTGTAACTAACCAAACATGACGGTTACTAGAGTACATTTTTAATGTCTGGTTGTAGGTAAATCTGCACTTCTAATTGCCGGATTTCTCTGATTTTTGGATAATATCTTCCTTTGTTTATTTAAATAGCATGTACCTAGTTTAGTAGATTGAAATATAATGACGTCATTTATGTATAAAAGTGAGTGTGAGTCTGACCTTTATGGATTCAAAAACTACTTGACCGATTTCAACTGATTTTTTTTTTCATCATTTAAATAATTTTTCTGGGACAATTAACGTATATAACATATTACCCTACGTACTATAGGGCCGGAGCTTAAAAGGTAAAAGGTATCGATGCACTAAAGAAAAGTCGCTTTTTGGACGCTTAAATGCCTTATGCTGCCTAAACCATAACTAATGTACACAGAATTGAATATCTAAAAAAATCTACAAAAAAGTCCGCGTCAGCATATGTTTATCTTTTACAGATAAATCATAATAACAATTGTGTTTTTCAGCTCATTGATGCCAAGAAGAACGGGATAGGCCTAAATAGAGATCGAGGTAACACCAGGTAATCAACACGGGGTATCTAAAAATAATTACGATATAAATTTGTAATTATTTTCTTTTATTTAATAAACTAAACATAAAATCACTTCATTTATTTAGGTGTAGCAGCACACACCAGGTACAGTATTAGCTGGTTATATATCATTTTATGTGCTATCGCTTGAAAATTAGTACGATGTTGTTTACCATTTTTTAAATGGCGTAATTCACTTAATGTACAATTGAACATTTTATATGTATGTATCTCTCTGTGATTAATATATATGTGGATGTGAGATCCGCAGCTGGTTGGTAGGGTATGCTTTAGGTATAGTTATGTTTATATATAGGCCTGTGCACATAATTGTTTTTTTGTAAATTACTTACCTACATGCCTGCGTCGGTTGATTAGAAGTTGCTATTCTCGCCTCTGGTTCACATGTTCGGGCTGTGATCGGTTGCATTTTTCAGGGCGTAAAGATGCCCAAAGGAAGGAAAGTCGTGGGGCACATTGCATTGATTTACGGCATATAAAAAACTTAAGCCTAAAATAAGATACATCTGGGAAATTTTAGTTCGCTCTTTTCACGTCAATTGGAATTTTGGTGCTAATGACCTGACTGTTAATGAACGTCGTAAAATAAATCACTACAACTTACTTATCTGCGTCTTCATTCGGAAGTTAAAGTATAAGTGCTGATTTATAACAAAATGTTTTTCCTGGTTCTATGTTGCTAAGAGTTGTTACAACACTGCACTGAGTGTCACAGTTAAAAAACATATGAAGGCATATTACACACAATAAAACCCAAATCACCAAAATATTAAAATAGTCAACACATTTCGATAGTGAGGCCATCATTATCAAGACTAGTTATTCATTCAATCAAAAAAGGCTATAATGTATAAGAAACAATATCAGTTACAGTTCTGATTACGTCACATCACGTGACTAAATTACTTATCGGCATCATCATAAGTAATGCCAAGAGTGATTTCTAAATTACCGACACATTCACGAGTCACAAAAGTGACGAGTAGATTTACTTAGAGGATTTGGAAATCAAGAGTGGCATTTGTTAGGACTATTTAACGAATAAAATTAAACTGTTTACTCAAAAGTCATTATTTAAATATAGTTACTGGTATTTTAAAATAGTTATATATTTAATGTAATGGCGATGTTTGAAAACAAATCAGAAATGTGAGGTTATATATATTCACTGCAACTTGATTATATTATTTATTGTCAAATAGAATCGCAATGTTTAAGAATGCATTCTAGTGGAGAAATAATGAAACACATTATAACTGTACATTATAATCAACATTATAGGTTATTATTTTTTTAAGTAAACAACTCAGTAAAATCAAGGAATTTGTTCATTATTTGCTATATTCAATGTATTTGTTGGAGAAAATAATGATCTGAGCTGATCATAAAATTGAAAAGAAGGAGCTCTCTTTTATCACAATAGCAGGAGCTGATAAACGAGATGAAGACCGTCACTGGTTGTAAAGTAATATGCATTTAAACGTGATTGGTCATTGACTACCATTTGGTGCATGAGTTAAATAGTCAACTTTTATAAGATTCATAATATGTTCCGTTGAGGTATTATTCAAAATTAACCTGACAGTAATGCACAGAGAAAATAGCCTAATCCAGCGAAGATAAACGTATTCGAGGAGATGGAAATTTTGAAAGCAGTTAACAACAACAATCATCTGATAAACGAAAACGAACCCAGTACGTGTAACCCCCTCTACCAGATCTTCAGTAAAACACCAGTTTTGAATCCTGCTGATGTGGGACTAGTCCCGAAAGCGCTACAGATAAACCACTAATAAAGTTGAGGAGACGGACCTTTCAAGTAATTATTCCATAATGTTATACTTTAATTTCCCCACCGCTGTGGTCTCGCCTTGTCACGCAGCGGGCCCGGGTTCGATTCCCGGTCGGGTCAGTTTTTCTGGGTGAGTTTTTTATCGGGGTTTTTCCTCACCTGTAAGACAAATGTCAGGAAAACTTTAAGGCCAAAATGGTCTCCGAAATCATATGGCCATCGCAATCATCATCATTCATATTCATCTTAGGTTAAGCTTAGGATTAGGGACTCTCCTGGCGCACCACTATCATCATTATCACCCATCATATCATCGGGGCAACGTAACCCCGCCTTCCAGGCGCCCCAACCTCAGAAGTGGGTTACAAGTACGCCATGCCAGGAGAGAAACCAGGAATGTCGAAAGACAACCTGAGGCATTTGAAAAAAAAAACTTTAATTTTGAGTTAATTAGTCAACATAATCCTCCTTTCTTTTAATTAAATAAAAGAGGGCGCGCTGATCGGAATAGAGCCCCTGTAATTTATTCCTAATATTTTCTTTGTTTATATAAATTTCCAAACTCTCAAGGAATTTAAAACCAATGACAGATCTAATCAGTCTATCAATAACATAGGCAATGTATGTATTGGCATCGGGTTTCTCTTCTTTATCTTCCCATAGTCAACACAGTTCCACTACAGCAGCGATAGGATGAAGGGGTAGAACGAAAGTAATCTACGTCTTACTGACTCCACATCTAGCACAGCAAGGACACGCTTACTTCTTCTTTTCCGAGTTTGATTGTTTACAAGACGAGACCAAAGCTGTTATCAGGGTGCTGATAAATGTTAATAGAAATAAATTAATATTTATTTACATACATAATAATTCGGTAAACAGATTGAATCAGTAATGAACAACAGTGGGAGGGTTCAGGAAGGGAGCAAAATGTGGTACTTTTCCCCAACTGCTGCACTATACAAAACAGGTATACACAAATCTCTCTCTCTCTCTATCTCTATCTCTCTCTCTCTCTCTCTCTCTCTCTCTCTCTCTCTCTCTATATATATATATAATATATATATATATATATATATATATCTTCGGGTTTTTACAGCTGTTGCCGTCTTCCCGTGCCAAACCTCCAAAGCCTACGGTCTTGGACATCTTCGATGCTTAGCCCTCTAGCTTGCATTACTGTCTTCATGTTTTCCTTCCATGTTAACCTTGGTCTTCCTCTTTTCTTCTTTCTGTTCGGATGCCATTCATATAGTTGCTTCGGCCATCGCTCATCTTCCATTCTTAAAACATGTCCTAACCACTTTAATTCCTTCTCCTCAATTCTTTCAATTATGCTTTCTTCTGCTTCCATTATGTTTCTAATTTCCTTATTTGTGACATGTTCTAATTTAGACTTTCTGGCACTTCTTCGTAAATAATCCATTTCTAGAGCTATTAGTCTATTCTTGTAGTACTTATTGATTGTCCACACCTCACTTCCGTACATTGCAACAGATTCCACCAATGTTTTACCAATTTTTTTTTTTTTTTGTCTTTCCAAATATGCTTATCCCACCATATGGTATTTAACGATGATATTATTTTGCTACTCAATTCAATTCTATGTTTTATGTTCTCTTTGCCTATACCTTCAATGTTATCCATAATTATTCCCAAATATTTAGTTTGTTTCACTGGCTTTATTTGGATTCCTTCTTCCAATATTAAATTTTCTCTTTCATTGCTATTTACTGCCAGAGATTCTGTTTTTTTTTTAATTTACTGTGAAACCCCATGATCCATATGTGTTTTTCAACCTTTTTATCATGAATTCCATATTAAATTTGTCTTGAGCTAAAACCAGTTGATCATCGGCAAATTGTAATGTCAGGAAAAATCTGTTGCCTATTGGGATCCCCATACCTTTGCAGCTTTGTTTCCATTTCGTTAATATAAATTCTACATAAATATTAAATAAAATTGGTGATAGACTGCACCCTTGTTTCAATCCCTTTGTGGTTTCTATAGGATTAGACATTATATTTCCAATTTTAACATAAGCGGAGTTATCTTTATAGATTTGTTTAATAATTCCTATTAGGTTTCTGTCAATATTGTATTTCTCCAATACTTCCCATAATTTGTTCCTCGGAATTAAGTCATAAGCTTTCTCTAAATCTATCATTGTCAAATGGGTTTCTTCTCCAACTGCAGTCCGTTTTTCAATTAACTGTTGTATTGCAAATATATTGTCAACACATGACCTTCCTGGTCTGAATCCATTTTGATCTTCTCCTAATTTGTCTTTAATATCTTTTTGTAACTTTGTTTTTAATAACTTCGTAAATATTCTATATAATGTGTTATTTATACTTAGTCATCTGTAGTTTTTTTGCGTCTCTTTTTATATATAGCCTATGTAAGTCCACCGCTGTGGTCTCGAGGTAGCGTGCTGCCTTGTCACGCAGCGGGCCTGGGTTCGATCCCCGGTCGGGGCAGTTTTTCTGGGTGAGGTTTTCTTTTATCGGGGTTTTTCCTCACCTGTAAGACGAATGTCAGAAAAACTTTAAGGCCCAAACGGTCCCCGAAATCATATAGCCATCATCATCATCCTTATCATTATCGTCATCATCATCATCTTCATCATCCTTCACCGGTGTGGAAAGCAACGGGAAGCTACCACACCTACAATTCCCTAGTAAAGCTGCAAGTATAGTATGAAAATGCTATGATTGCAGTGAAGGACCTGCCTTCGGGCAGAATTACTATGGATGGATATATATGCATGAAAATGCTATGATTGCAGTGAAGGACCTGCCTTCGGGCAGAATTACTATGGATGGATGGATATATATATGTTATAATTAAATGTTTAACATTGAGCAATGCAAGCTTAATATGGTATGATAAGAAAAATAAATGCCTGGACGGGATTCGAACCCGGATCTCTGAGTCTGTACCTCAGCGTTATATCCATTACACTACCAGGCAAATCCAATTCAAACACTTATTTTTCTTATATATGTATTAGATGCGCCTGGTAGTGTAATGGATATCACGCTGAGGTACAGACTCAGAGATCCGGGTTCGAATCCCGTCCAGGCATTTATTTTTCTTATCATACCATATTAAGCTTGCATTGCTCAATGTTAAACATTTAATTATAACATCTATAAAGCGTCACTGCTATAAGGTAAAAATATTATCTTTAATTTGCTTACTTGTTATAGTCAGCTACTAGATGGCAGTGAAAACCGAGTTCTCGCGACATCTAGTAATAATGGAGAATATAATACATATATAAGAAAAATAAGTGTTTGAATTGGATTTGCCTGGTAGTGTAATGGATATAACGCTGAGGTACAGACTCAGAGATCCGGGTTCGAATCCCGTCCAGGCATTTATTTTTCTTATCATACCATATTAAGCTTGCATTGCTCAATGTTAAACATTTAATTATAACATCTATAAAGCGTCACTGCTATAAGGTAAAAATATTCTCTTTAATTTGCTTACTTGTTATAGTCAGCTACTAGATGGCAGTGAAGACCGAGTTCTCGCGACATCTAGTAATAATGGAGAATATAATACATATATAAGAAAAATAAGTGTTTGAATTGGATTTGCCTGGTAGTGTAATGGATATCACGCTGAGGTACAGTCTCAGAGATCCGGATTCGAATCCCGTCCAGGCATTTATTTTTCTTATCATACCATATATATATATATATAAAGTTACATAACGTGGTCTGCTGAAGTGGTGCACGAAAATTAAAAAAAAACATTAATGCCAGCTTATTTTAGGGCATAAAGTACCTTTGGAACATGGATTACTTGTGACAGTAAGATATCGTGAATTACCTACAGATAAGTACTAGCCGAGCTCTCTTTCTCTCCAAGCATAATAAGTTCATATGCCCTAGGGGTACATTTGTTATGAAGTTTCCATAAACTCAGCTTGTAACTGTATATTATTTGATAGAGACCTAACTGTGTCTTGTCAAAGGTAAATCTGATTACCGAGTAATGTTTTTCCCAGTTTCCAATATAGTTTGACCTTCTTTCTACATCCTGTTATTATAAGAATTCCAACTAAAACTAATATTTCCAATAATATGAAAACTGTAATATTAAGACTATTTAAAATAATTAATTAAAAATATCTAGTCCTAGTTATTCTATTTATAACACCATTTACAAGCCTAATATGAACCCAAACATGAAAAAAGTGTAGTAGATGGCATTGAAAATTTAACAAGTGTCTGATTTCAACTATTCTAGGAAAAATGATTGGGCCTACAAATAGGAATGAGATACACAAAGAAATTGATTATAGGTCCAATTCTGGAAATTATTACTATTATATATTACAGGAACTCTTGTCTCAACTCCTTTAAAAAATGTTAAACTTCAAATATATAAAACAGTTATTCTCCCAGTTATTTTTATATGGCTGCGAAACATGGACTCTTATCTTAAGAGAGGAAAGACGATTATGAGTATTTAGAATAAAGTTCTTATGAAAATGTTTGGGTCAAAAAGAGATGAACAGACATGTGAATGGAGAAAACTACATAATAGTGGGCTACATGATATGTATAGGAAGCCAGATATAATAAGATCAGTTAAGTCTCGTAGACTGTGATGGGCAGGACATGTGGCACATATGGGGGATGAAAGATGTGCATGGAAGCTTCTTGTAGGAAGACCAGAGAGAAAACGCCCAGTTGGTAGACCAATAATGAGGTGGGAGAATAACATTATCCATGATTTGAGGTAAGTAGACTATATGGGGGATGATTGGAAAACATTAGCTCAGGATAGGGATGTATGGAGAGAGCTTATGTCCGCATGGCCATGAACCTATGGGTTCGTAAGAGCCAATGAGTTAATTAGATGGCATTGAAAAACACGTATTATGTTAACGGGCAATTGCCTAATCCCTGGAGTGATGATGATGTTAACACACAATTGTACATATATTACTTATATTCCTATTTTATCTTCAAATATTCATAATAACTTCAACTTTACATACCAGGCAATCCCATATGTGGTAGTAGTAGTAATTGGTATAACTCCTCTTAAAAGCATAGGGCCTTTGTGAAAACAATTCGCCAGACTCTTTGTTTTTTGAAAAATACCTGACTTCATTCCAGCTTTTCTCTTTTTTATTTTCTGTCATTACTGTGCTGCAGTAAGTAGTTTTTGGTCTTCTTCTTTTCCTACAGAATCCTGTGGATTCTATTCCAGAGCTCTGTTTGATACACTGTCCAATTCTCTTGCACATTTAATAACAAACTCATGTTCCTAAATATAATTTCTTCTTCTTCTTCATCCAACCAAGTCTTAGGCCTATAGGCCTGTTATGATCTCACTGATGAATTTTGTATCCAGTGTTTCCTGGATGGCCCAGATATCTCTTCCCTTTGGACAATAATGAAGCATGGCCTTGGGAATTCTATCTGAACTCATTCGTTGCAAATGATTTGTCCAGTATCTAAGTATGCATTCAATGACCGGTTCTAAACGTAATTCCTTCAATATTTATCATCGTTGCGTTTGTGATCCCATTTGGTATATCCTCGCTGTATATATCATGAATCTCATTTCACTAGAAGTCGTCCTGCTCTCTGCTCCTTTCCTCAAAGTCTATGCCTGACTGCCGTATCAAAGTGCAGATCTTGCTAAGGTTTGTCTAACCATAATCTGGTATCTCTCTGGACTAGCAAAAGTTAATGGAATTATACACATTTTTATTAGACATTGCCTTTGTTCCTTTGGAGAGCGTTACATGATGTGTTGAGGTATTTAGAGCATAGGTGATGGTGATATTAAAACATCACTTTTAATGTAAACATTTCGGTAACTTATAGACATCTTTTTATTACAGATGTGATTTGCTGCTCTGGCTGAAGGTGAGTTGAATTTATGTACAAATTGCATTTATACCAACTGTCCAATTGTACAGTAATAGTATATTACAATGCGAGATTGGGAAGTGATATTACAGAATGGAGGAAAATGTTTAAAAACGAGCGATAGCAAGGTTTTGAATATCCAAGATTCTGTAAAACACTTCACAAACGTGCGCTGTACATTATTTTTTGCGCGATAGTGTTTTCAAAATAATAAATAATAGTAAAATAATATCTTTGTTGGAAATATTTGCATTCATTATAAACAACGACTAACGTTAACAGTTTGGCCAATGTTTATTAGTTGAGACTACAGCAGGCTGAGACACCAATCAGTCATAAAATGGTGGCAAGTACATATATTTTTTTTATAGTGTTTCAAATAAAATAATTCTGGAGGGGAAACCCATTGAACAAGTGAACCATTTTAAATACCTGGGTTATGAAATCTCCTATTTTAAAAATGAAGATCTATTTAACAAACTTAATACATTTAATTATATATGTGGAACAATCAAAAGGATATTTAAAAGCACAAGAAAAGAAATAAAACTAAAATTTTATAAAGCTGTGGCAGTCCCCTTACTATTGTATGGTAGTGAATTTTGGGTTTTAACTAAAAGAGAAGATCATAGAAGCAGCTGAAATGAGATTTCTGAGAAGTGTGGCTGAAAGAGCAAGTGCAAAGATCGAATTAGCTACCCACTAACTGGTCATGCATGAAAGTCGTCGTTTTCATAATATTGGCAAGAAATTACCCAGAATTCTCAAAGATAAAACCACTTCTGTTATTATCGTCTGCTAGAGGAATGCATTTACACTTGTGTCCCGCAAATAATACCGTATACGACGTCTGCATCGCACAATATTACGCCGATTCTCCTGTTCTTCCAGTTGAATTCTTTGGTAGACTCTATGAAATTCCTCTTCTCCGCGTATACTGAAAACATGATCGAAGTCTTCAAGGTCCGACATCTTGGATAAAGCAGCAAGGTACGCGGCAAGGTTTCAAACTACATCGGTTACCTTCGGGATTCTCACGATTCATTTCTCTCTTAAGTCACCTCATCAGGTAGCTTACGAATTTCAACAATTATTATCGCATGAACAGATTTCTGAGTAAGCAAAATCGTATTAGGATACAACTTTCTCAGCAGAGAATGTCTTTTGCAGTCTAATGTGTTCATAGATTAGACCCTAAGTTTAGCAGAGACGTCCATCTGCTATGCATAGCAGGTTGCCATTGCTGGAGGATTTCTGTGCCTTGCAGTTAAAAACGGAAGATCATATTTTTTTTGGGCACTGCCTTGGTGCATCACAACACTTCTCTGGGAGAAATTTCAAGGTAGGTTTTGGCATGAAATTGTTGACAGTTTCCATGTTAGACCAAAGTTGAGGGATTCTGTGATGATAACTACATGACTCCCTGTATTTTTTGTCTGCTAGCCAGTAACAGTAACAAGCTTAGTTGGTCTTGGTTCTTCAGATCTGTTATGATATGGGTTTATTTATTTATTATTAGCTAATGCCCGGCGTGTGCTGCTACACCTAAATAAACAATGTGTTTTTGCATATAGTTGAATAAGTAAAAGGAAAAATAAATATAAATTTATATAGTTATTATTTTTTAGATACACCATGCTGATTACCCGGCATTGCCTGGGAATCTATGCATCCCGATGTACTTGGCACAAATGAGCTGAAAGACAAAATTCGTTATTTTGAGTTATCCATAAAAGAATACCCGCTGTGCGCTGCTATGCTTGCCCGGGAATCTACATATCCCAATCTTCTTGGCATCAATGAAATACAAAAATGGTTATTGTGAGTTATCCTTAAAAGATAAACATATGCTGTCGCGGACTTTTCTGTAGAGTTTTTTGAGATATTCAATTCTGTGTATAATAATTTTGTGTATTTGTTATGGTTTAGGCAGCGTAAGCCATTTAAGCTTACAAAAAGCGACATTTTTCACGTTTTTTCACATTTTTCACTACAGAAGATGATTTTTAAGGGTGAAGGGCTTGAGCATTAAAACTCTCTTATAACCTATAACCTTCCCGGGAAAATCCTGAATATTTTGCAAAAAGTCCCATGACAATCGGATGAATGGTGTGGCAGCACATGCTTGCCCGGGAATCTACTTATCCCGATCTCCTTAGCATCATTGAAAGACAAAAATGAATATTATGTGTTATCTGTAAAAGATAAACATATGCTGTCGTGGACTTTATTCTAGAGTTTTTTTGAGATATTCAATTCTGTGTACATTAATTTTGTGTACTTGCTATGGTTTAGGTAGCGTAAGCCATTTACGGATAAAAAGAGGGACTTTTTTACATTTTTTACTATAAAGGGTGTTTCTAAGGGTGTAGGAGTTGAGTATCTCAACTCTCTTATAGTCTATGTTCATCTCGGGAATCTCCTGAACATTTTGCAAAAAACTCCATCACAATCAGATCAATGATATGGCCGCACATAAAGTATGAACAAACAAAAAAACATTCATTTTTATATATTAGATTTCTACAAATAATAAGTGATAACCACAACAATATGCATACGTTGTGTCTACTGATACTACCAATTATTTGAGACAAAATACGACTTGATGTGTTAAGTCGTCTATAAATAAGAATAAAATGAAAATAAAAAAATGGATTTTCATTAATAAATTTCAACACTTAAGAGTACTTTTGATTTTTATTCTAAATTTGTCACTTATATTGAAGGACAAGTTAATGTTTTAAGAGAAAAATGTTAGCTTAACTGGGATTTGAACCGGTTAGAAGGACTTTTTCTCTCACTCTTATCCTATATATAAAAATTAATGTTTGTTTGTTTGTATATTTGTTTGTTTGTTCGTACTTTATGCGTGGCCATACCGTTGATCCGATTGTGATGGGATTTTTGTAAAATGTTCAGGAGATTCCCGGGATGAACATAGGCTATAAGAGAGTTGTGATACTCAACCCTTAAAAATCGTCCTTTGTAGTGGAAAATGTGAAATAAGTAGCTCTTTGGACTCTTAAATGGCTTATGCTGCTAAACCATAAGAAATACACAAAATTAATGTACACAGAATTGAATATCTCAAAAAGCTCTACAAAAAAGTCCGTGACAGCATATGTTTATCTCTTACGGATAACTCATAAAAACCATTTTTGTCTTTCATTGATACCAAGAGTCTCGAACCGATGCCGAATGGTTAAAGCAAGAAGTCTTGGTGCAGAACTATGGGACTTACGCTGGTTCGGGTCTCTACGGGAGAAGAAATTTTTCTTATGGAATGTCGGCCAGTATGGGACCGGTGCACAGTGGGTCAGAAATGAAATCTAGCTGGAAAAAAAAAAAACTGTTTTGACTCACTCTCATCAATTTATCTTTTCTTTCCACTCTAATATAATTGTAATATGACGGTTCTTAACTTATCTGCAAAGGAGGGTACAATTCTAATGTTCATGACTGTGTGACGTCACACTTCTTGAGCCACAACAGAAGGCTGTAAGAGGTTTTCTTGCGAACTTATTTAATAATATCTAATTATGTCCTAATTGCTGAATTTTATGGTAAAAAAGTAACATATTTTTATCGTCTGCCCATGACATGAGAATTGAACGTTTGGGCAGGACAACATCTGCCGGGTACGCTAGTATTATATACGTATATAAAATCCTGTGCACTAAAAGCCGAGAATCTTCGTTCTACACACCTTCTATCAGTTTCTTATTGAAGAAGACATTTTTAGTGTGATTTAACACTACTTTTATAGCTAGTAAAGCTTATATTTTTTTATGCTAATTTTCTTCTTAACACTATTTTTTGCACCTAGTAAAAAGCTTTACTTTTAATTTTTTTTTTCAGCGCTACATTTTTAACTAGAAAAAAAGCTTTTTTAGCTAAAAAGGAATGTTAAAAGGAATATTAACATAAAAAACTTGAAAGTACATTTTAATAATATATTGTGGAATTTAAATCATAGATAGGGAGATAGGAAGGAATTTTATTTTGAGAACATAGTAGTAGAGCATTCGATAACTAATGGCAACACTGTTGTAAATCAACGATCCTAGTGGTAACTATTGTAATCTTGTAGTATGTTATTGAGCAGTCTTTGTGTAAATCTGTAATATTGAAAGTCTCGAAATAGCAATATTTTGTAAATACATTCACCGATTCTCGTATAATAGTAAGTTATACTGCCCTAAAAAGATGTTCAGCAGAATTTGTTTAGAAGGTGGAATTGGGAAGTACTCGAACATCCACCAAATTCACCAGACATGAACCCTTGTGACTATAACTTATTCACAAAGATCAAAGAACCTCTACAAGGCATTCAATTTCAATCACGAGTTGATATTCAGAAAAGTCTAGATTTATAGGAATTAATCACTATGAGGTTTAATTTATGGTGAAATTAAATGTTTCTTACCTCTCCTCATATAAATCTTCTAAGTAGATTGTGATTTCGAGACCATAATGGTCTCATCTTCAGTACTTCTTTGGCGACTGATGTTATGTCGATCGGAAGAAACTCTTCTTCTTCCCTTTTCTTTTCATTTTTTTTTGAAAACAAGGGTGAAAGAACATCTTAGAAACATCAAAAATGGAGAAGTGGAAAAGTCAGCAGTAGCTGCTCATGCTAAGTCCGAAAAACATTTAATTGATTCAAAAGCCAGTCTAATTAAAGAAATAGACAAACAAAAGGAACTCACGGTTTGAGAAAAGATCCACATTCAGAAAAACGAAGGAAAACTTATGAACTTCCTGCAAATTTTGACCTGATCCAGAGGTTCATCAGTCCACCAACAGAGGGAAGAAGAGTTTCTTCCAGTCGACATAACATCAGTCGCCAAAGAAGTACTGAAGATGAGACCATTATCGTCTCGAAACCGCGATCTACTTAGAAGATTTATATGAGGAGAAGTAAGAAACATTTAATTTCACCTTATGAACTTTGAAATTCCTGCAAATTTTGACCTGATCCAGAGGTTCATCAGTCCACCAACAGAGGGAAGAAGAGTTTCTTCCAGTCGACATAACATCAGTCGCCAAAGAAGTACTGAAGATGAGACCATTATCGTCTCGAAACCGCGATCTACTTAGAAGATTTATATGAGGAGAAGTAAGAAACATTTAATTTCACCTTATGAACTTTGAAATTCCTGCAAATTTTGACCTGATCCAGAGGTTCATCAGTCCACCAACAGAGGGAAGAAGAGTTTCTTCCAGTTGACATAACATCAGTCGCCAAAGAAGTACTGAAGATGAGACCATTATCGTCTCGAAACCACGATCTACTTAGAAGATTTATATGAGGAGAGGTAAGAAACATTTAATTTCACCATAAACTGTCTAGATTGTTCAGATGAGAGAGATGGAGTGTGTCTATCTTCCAAGGATTTGACAACATACAGTTGACTTGGCAAGAGATTATATATGAAGTTCGTAGTGTCTAAAGTGACCTAAATAATTTGTTGTGATGTTATAGCAGTGTTACTATTACTTATTGAATGCCCTAGCATTTCTCTCCTAAGTAAATGTAATACATTCATTATATTAGATCATATACAAGTATTGTGAATGTGTTTGAGTGATGGTTTTAAAGTTATATCAAATAATGCACTTTTATTGTTTCTGAAATGTACTCATTCAACAGTCAGGACTTACAGTAAAACCATGACCATATTTTGTAACAATCATTGGAGCTTATTCTCAGCAGTTACTGATATTACAGAATATCCATCTAGGTCTTGTATAGTTTCACGAAGCATATGTTTCTGATGGCTGCAGACGTAATTGTCTATATCTTGAGGTGGTGATGCTTTGTCCAATTCTTGGGCTAGAGCCCAGTAACGTCTCCTGGTGAGATGTGCTGCTGCTTTTGGTTGCCTGTTTCTGGTAAATATTCCTTTCTTGTTCCCACCAACTCTTGTGAAGGCTGTTAGAAATTGAAAAAAAAAAATCATTATTATTCTCTTTAATTTCATAATTTTATCTTGAATATCTGAAACCAATTACATTCCTGAAAAAAAGGTCTAGATATAGGTACAACATCGAAATCATCGGGAAAACATTGTGTTTAAAACAACTCACCTCCAATCGATTCATGCTTCCATGATACCGCAGTTTCAAACTCAATCGTGTTCATTTTAGAGTTACGCCATAACTCGAGTTATGGCTGAAGATGATCACGACTGTGTTTAAAAAAAACTGCGCGTATCATGGAAGCATCGAATTCCTATGAGGTTAAGTTGTTTAAAAACAAATGTTCTCCAATGAATTTTAATGATTATACCTCATAATCATATTTGAAGAGAAAAATTATATGCTCAGACCGGGACTTGAACCCGGGACCCTTGGTTTTCTAGTCCAAGTGCTCTACCATCTGAGCTACCTGAGCAAGTACCGATCTAAGCGCAAATTTTTCTTTATAAAGTCCTGGTCTGAACGTATAATTTTTCTCTTCAAATATGATTTATCCATCATTGAGATGTATGAAATTAATAATAAAAACATACCTCATAATGTTACTTTTCAACATTAATTTAATATACGTACATCTGTTTTTTTTTTTAATTTTCCAAAATTTGGAATGAAATATGAAAACTAAAGATTTAAAATAAAATTCTTTACACCTCACCTCATATCCAGTCTTCTAAGTTCAATTATTGGTGCTTCTTTAGTTTTCATTGAAAATTTTGATTGAGTTTTCATTATATAAAAATCATAAAAAATAAAATAACCCAATTTATTAAAATTAATTTATTACAGAATTCTAATAAAATATGAGGTAAAGGTACTTACTTTGAGCAGTCTTGAAGTCAGCAAAGTTCCAAATCATTTCTCCAATAAAGAATCCTTCACTGCGCAGATGATCAAATGCAAGGAAGTGCCTGGAGAAGAGATCTGTTTGATACTCTTCAGACCAAATGTAATCCGGTGTTGTCTATAAAATTCAAATAATTAAATTAAAATTATGTTTAATAAAAAAGAAACTCCATGGCATGGTAGGTGTAGAAAGCTCTTGGCCTACCATCTTAGACTGCTGACCTCACATTCATATATGCCATTTACAAAGGTGGACAGACATGTGGTCAGCATATCAGTTCCCCTAGCTATTGTAGCTGCCTTTCACACACCTGGTAGCTGCTACTTATTGTTGTACTCAAATTCCTCATAATATCGGTAACAGTCCCATACTGATCAAAATTCCAAGAAAAAATGTCTTCCTCTATGGAGACTTGAACCACTGCATGTCCAACAACTCAGTGCCAAGGTATGATGCCTTTGACCATTTGGCTACATTGCAGGACTACATGTTTAATAAATATAAATGAAATGATTAACGAAAATACATAAAACTAACATTAACTTTGTGATATGACAGGACTAGAAAGCCCTTCACCTATGAGCTTGCAGCTTCCCTCACATCCATATGTTTTAATCATACAGACAGTATAGGGGTGACATGGTCAGAATGTTGGGTCCACAGCCATTATAGCTGGTTTTATCAACCTGGAGCCACTGCATATTGTAGCTACCCAAATTGCTCATGATACTTGGTGGACACCAATTCCATACTGGCCGAAATTTGATGGGGGAATTTCTACTTCCATGGAGACTCCTACCAGCGCAAAATGCATACGTCTGCACCAAGGTATCATGCCCGAAACCACTTGGCTACAGCGCAGGACATAAAAATTATATTATTACTAATATTCTCAATGAGGGGTGACATGTGGTCAGAATGTCGGATCCCACGGCCGTTATAACTGATTTTATCAACCTGGAGCCACTGCATATTGTAGCTACCCAAATTGCTCATGATACTTGGTGGACACCAATTCCATACTGGCCGAAATTTGATGGGGGAATTTCTACTTCCATGGAGACTCCTACCAGCGCAAAACGCATACGTCTGCACCAAGGTATCATGCCCGAAACCACTTGGCTACAGCGCAGGACATAAAAATTATATTATTACTAATATTCTCAATGAGTTACAAGTATTTGAGAATAAAGTTCTTAGTAGCCGAGCGGTTAAGGTAGGAAGCCTTGGCGCAGAGCTACGGGACTTGTGCTGGTTCGAGTCTCCATGGGGGAAGAAATTTTCTCATGGTATTTCGGCCAGTATGGGACCGGTGCCCACCCAGCATCGTGAGGCAATTGGGTAGCTACAATAAGTAGCGGCTCCAGGTTGAGGAACCAGCTATAACGGCTGGGGGACTCGACATGCTAACCACATGTCACCCCTACACTGGCTGTTGATCATCTACCTCTGTGATTGACACATGTGGATGTGAAGGGCCAGCAGCCGGCTGGTAAAATGGCAACCGCTGAAAAGTGGAAAGACCCTCAATCGGAGGAAAATTTTTGGACCAAAGAGAGAAAAACAGACAGGTGAATGGAGAAGAAACATGACCGTGAACTACATGATTTTTATGGGAAACCAGATGTAATAAGAACAGTTAAGCCTTGTAGACTGCAATGGGCAGGACATGTGGCATGATTGGGGAATGAAATAGTGGCATGGAAACTCCTTGTAGGAAAACCAGAGGAAAAGCTCCCAGTAGGTAGGCAAAGAATGAGGTGGGAGAATATCATTAACAATGATTTGATGGAGATAAATTATATAGGGATAATTGGAAAACAAAACTCAGAATAGGAACGTATGGAGAGGTTACTTCCATGTAGCCGTGAATCTCCAGGTTCAATAATGCCAATGAGTTAGTAAGTTAGTTATACTCAAAGACTACACTTCTAATATTAAAACAAAATTTTATATTTTGCATAAGTATACTTTTCAACTAACTGGAAGAAATAATTTTGTAAAGAAATTATGGAAATATATTATTATACTTTTTTGATGTTATTAAATTAATCTTGAAAAATCTGTGGAGAAAAACCAACCAATCTACAACATCATCATCATCATCTTCATTCATGGATTAGGTCTGTTGACCCGTTCCGACTTCAGCCCACCTCTTTCTAGGTCTGCCCACATCTCGGGTGCCTTTAGGTTTGTATTTTGTTATTTGTTTTGGATATCTATCTTCATTCATTCTGTCTATGTGTTGCTTCCATTTTTGTCTATATGTATCCATTTTATCAGTTATTGCAAATATTTCAAGTTCCTGTCTTATTTCTGTGTTCTTGATTCTGTCTTCCTTAGTGAACAAGTCACCAAATAAAACAAAGAAAGTGGAATTGGATAGGCCACACATTGAGAAAACCAGATGGAGCCATCAAGAAGATTGCACTAGATTGAAATCCACAAGGAATAAGAAAGAGGGGACAACCTAGGAAAACTTGGAAGCGATCAGTAGAGAAGGAAGCAAAGGAAAGAGTGAAAAGCTGGAAACAAGTGAAATGGCTGGCTGGAAAGAGAGTACTCTGGGGGGAATTTTACTGCTGCCATATGTTCCATTTAGGAATTACAGGAAATAAATAAATAAAAAATAATCTTGAATAGAATTTTATTTAAGAAAGAAAAATTAATGCTCAACCGGGACTTGAACCCTGAATCTCTGATTCTACTCATCAGTATGATACCAATTACACCATTCAAGCCACGATGCTCGTAAGACAGTCAACGTTTTTTCCTCTTATATTATTCTCCTTTATCTGAAGACAGATAGCTGTTGCTACCATCATGCCAACAGACGTCTCCTATTCAGAATTATTTTTATTGACAATTTATACATTACTTTTGAGTTTCATATTTTGATGTCTTTATATTTATTAATACTTTCCAATCCTGGATAGATTTTTACCTAAGAAAGTTGGCGACAGCTTTTGGCCTTCGGTTGAACAAGAATTATATAAGATAGAAAGAAATGTTGACGTTCTTATCATGACTTGAATGGTGTAATTGGTATCTTGATGCATAGAATCAGAGTTCCGGGGTTTAAGTTCTAGTTTGAGCATTCATTTTTATTCCTTAATAATATTATTATACATTACAGATATCAAATTTTAAAAATATGTTTTTATTCGAGTAAATATTTACTTCAGTTCTCCTTCTCCTTCCTCCTCATCTTCATCCTTTTTCCCCTTGTATCTTGTAGCTTTGTGTCCTGTTCTATCTTCTTCTACTTTATGAAATTAGGCCTTTTGACCTATTTTCACATCAAGTGGGATTCAATGAATCTTCCCATCAAATAAATGGGTGTCCAACACTTTTATGTCCTATTGGTTTGTACTTTAGTAACAGCTGGGTGATTCTATCTGTAAGCATTCTTTTAACGTGTTCATACCATTTGTTTCTCATATTGTCAATTCTATTTGTTAAATTAAAAATATTTAAGTCTTTCCTAATACCTATTCTATCTTACATGGAAATAATAAGCAAGTCCTAAAATGGCTCACAAAACCAATCTATAGTTGACCTAAATTATGCATAAAGACATGAAGAATAACACTTAGAGTGAAGTGTTTTATTTTAAATAAATAAAACTATCAAAGTTTTATATGATTTTCATAAAATTTATATTCAACATTTGTAATAGCTATTTCAATACACTGTTTCTTCATCAGATGAATGTCATAAAAGAAATTTATGACTATACACATAAATAGGAAATATATTTGTATTATATTATTTTTGGTTTGATCATCTTACCTCAATATTAATGTTGATTTGTTCTTGAACATGTTTCAAAACAATTCTGTTTTATCGTCAGCTTGTCCAGACTGGTTTTATTTATGTTTCATTATGTTGCACAACCTGGATGTTGATGTCAGCTCCATCCTGTGGTTGGCCAAAAAACCTCCAAACAAGGTCATGCTCCATCGGTATATCAAAATTCATAACTCTATTTTTGTTCTTCTGACTATAAATTTTTTCCCAAATAGTCAGCTCTTTTTTGTATTTTCTAACTGTTTTAATAATTTAGTGTCTGAATTTATATTATGTTTTTCAGACCAAACATGAGCAGCAACTGCAGATTTTTCTATTTCCCCATTTTTAATATTTCTTGTATTCTTTGGTTCTTTGTCCTATATATATCTTTTCACAACCCATGCATTCAATTTGATATATTCCTTACTTTTTATTTTTATCAGTTTTTACATTTTTGTTGGTTTTTATTAGTTTATTTAAACTGTAGTTATTTTTCGGTGCTAATTTAATATTAAACTTCTCAAATACCTCAAAATATCACTTCCTAAAATTAAATATTAATTTATTTGTATATATGGCATTTGTCTGATGAAGATACAGTGTACTGAAATAGCTGTTATGAATGTTAAATCAAATAATATTTATGAAAATCATACAAAACTTTAATAGTTTTATTTATTAAATACATAATGGATTTTCATCATGTCAACACCAAATTAATTGAATTATTTTATATTATATATTACATTGTTTGCTAAATTATATCACTTTAGACACACTGTTATTTTCAAATGATCAAATTATGATTGCCAACTCATAAGATAATTTGAAAATCAAAATACATCAATTAGAAACTACTAAAAAACTACAAATTATGACCCAAAAAATAAATGTTTTAACTTTTGTTGAATCAAATCCTGTCAGATTAAAGATTGTATACTAATTAACTCACTGGCACAATTTAACCCGGAGTTCATGGCTGAACGGACATAAGCTCTTCGTAATCTCTCTCCTGAGGTAATGTTTTCCAATTAACCATTGTATAATTTACCTCACTCACATCTCTCACCTCATTCTCGTTTAGCTCCAGGGAGTTTTCATAGACCTCTTTCATTCCCTATCCATGTCATATGTCTCCCATCACGTACTTAACTGTTCTCATTACATCTGTTTACCACAAAGATTACTGTTATGTAGCCATCTCCATTCATCTATCCTCTTTGGTCCAAGAACTTTCCTAAGAACTGTATTCTCAAATATTTGTAATATTTCCTCCTCCTCCATGTAAGAGTTCATGTTTTGCATCCATATAATGTAAATGGAAGAATAGCAGTTTCTATCACTCCTCTTGGAAGCATAGGGCCTTTGTGAAAGCACCACATAGGACTCTTTTTTTTGCCAAATTCCTGACTTCATTTAAACTTTTTCTTTCTTTTGTTCGATTTCTGGTGTTACAGTACTACAACATGTCATTTTTGTTCTTTTTCTAGGCAATCCCTGTGGATTCCATTCCAATGCTGTCTTTGAACTCTGTCTAGTTCTCTTCTAAGAATGTGTCCAATCCATTTCCATTTACGATATTTAATCTCCTTACAGATCTCATCCTGTGATGTTATCTTTCATAATTCCATGTTTGATTTGATTTTTGGCTGCCAGATTCTCAAAATAAATCTCAGGCATCTGTTTATATGTACTTGCAGGTTTTTTTTTATATAATGTGATTGTTCCTTTCCTAGTCTCACACCCATGTAGCAATATAATTTTCACATTGTTACTAAATAGTCTTAATTTAATTCTAGTTGAGATTGTTCGGCTCTTCATGTGAGTGATGATTGTAAGAGTACAGCTTTTGATTTTCTAATGCTAGCCTTAGTTTCTTCCTCTAATCCTCCTTTAAAAACAAATTCTATTTTAACAATAAAACTACAGGAGAATGTGAGGAGGGGGCCACATGGTAATTTTCTGGGTGACCCATGGTTTCTTAGTTATACTATTAGCATACTATTCTAATGCTATTCTCATTATTTATTAAAAATGTATACTTCTTTCACCATATCATTAATATTATAACATGGAAATGGGCCATGATCAAAATGTAGCAGATTATGATAGGGTACCTATAAATGATAATTCTTATTAAATAAATTAGAAATATTTAAATATCTAGGGTCATTTAATATCATATCAAAATCATACTTAATGAGGGAATTAAATACTGACTTTTAAAGTAAGAGATTTCTGTTGCTTTCAATTCAGTTTCTCTTGTTTTCTCAGCTTTTGTCTCTGAATTAAAATATTAAAATTTCCGAAACAACATTTCACATATAGGTAAAGAAACTCTGCCCACCAGATGCCCCAATTTAAAAAGTAGGTTACAATTCCACTATGTCATGAGAGAATACCAAAAAAGTCATAAAGGAAACCTGTGGCATTGGTAAAAACTATATATATACGTTATGATAAGAAAAATAAATGCCTGGACGGGATTCGAACTCGGATCTCTGAGTGTCGAATCCCGTCCAGGCATTTATTCTTCTTATCATACCATTAAGCTTGCATTGCTCAATGTTAAACATTTAATTATAATATATATATATATATATAGGGGGCACGCCGTAGCGTAGTGGTTAAGGCACTGGGCTACAAGCCGGAGGGTCGAGGGTTCAAGTCCCATTGGGGTCAGGATTTTTAAACTGACCCAAACCCTCTGGCGGCACTATGGCCCTGGGGTCGACTCAGCCTCTAACGGAAATGAGTACCAGACGCTTGTTCTGGGGTAAAGGCGGCCGTCACGCAGGGCTGACAACCCGGCTGACATCAAGTGCCGATTGTCTAGAAAAAGTGGGAGCCTTAACCTCCTACTACCCCAAAGGCCTCCTGAGGCCTGTTGTGGGATCACTTTACCTTTTATATATATATATATATATATATATATATATATATATACATATATAAATGGAAAATAAATGACATTACTGCCATTTATCCTCCTAGGCAGAATGCATAATATTCTTTGGGTGTGAATCATGCTATTTTATATTAGGGAGATAACAAGAACTCCATGGTCTACAGGCCTATAAGGCCCTTGACCTACCAGCTGATTACTGGCCTTGGAGACTGGATAATATTAGTGAATCTCTTGAAACCTATTGGTTTCAATAAAAGCATTGCACTTATTATGTGTCGTTCTTATTCCACTAATGTTAGTGTAGGTTTGTCTACAAACTGGTATATTTTTAATTATATTTGTTATATTGTTCACCATTAATTCTTCTAGGTCTTTTTAGTTTGTTTATTCCATTCATTTCAACATTACTATTTGAACTCGACATTTTACTTAAAATCTTTAGCTTACAAAACAATCACAAACATAATGCTAATGGTTGAATGCAGGCTTTCACGGCCGGTAATCGTAATGTTGAGTGATTCCGGGTTATGTGGCCGTGGTCCATAGTTGGTGTTGATACCAGACGTTTCGCCCTCAACTGCGGAGGGCATCTTCAGTGGCGAGTGCTTCTATGCGTGTTTCCTGGTCGGAAGATCTACTTAGAATGAACGCTGTGGACGTAGAGGACGTTGTATTAGTGGGGGGTGCAGGGTGAGTGGGCATGGCTCTTGCTGATTGGCTAATAGTCGTCTCCTTGTTGTCACTGGTGTTAATGCATTTATTTTCTAGTGTATGAAACCAGGCCTTAGACAGTTTGATACCTTCTTCTTTTCTGTTAATATTTCCCTTATGCTTGTGTATTTCTATAGCCTCTCGGTATAATCAAACTGTCTAAGGCCTGGTTTCATACACTAGAAAATAAATGCATTAACACCAGTGACAACAAGGAGACGACTATTAGCCAATCAGCAAGAGCCATGCCCACTCACCCTGCACCCCCCACTAATACAACGTCCTCTACGTCCACAGCGTTCATTCTAAGTAGATCTTCCGACCAGGAAACACGCATAGAAGCACTCGCCACTGAAGATGCCCTCCGCAGTTGAGGGCGAAACGTCTGGTATCAACACCAACTATGGACCACGGCCACATAACCCGGAATCACTCAACATTATTATAATGCTAATGCTTTTTGACTCTCCACAATAATGTATACCGGTGTATACCATTAATTTGGTGTAAAAATTCCTTTAATACAGTAGTTGAGGAGGGGTTTTTACAATAAACCAGATATTCAACACCTAAATAATCGGTAATAATATAAGTTGCAGATGTGCAATTTTTGTATTAAACATTTTGTCCACAGACAAAGAATAACATTTAAAAAAAATCCTTTATAGGAAATGTCAATTATGGTTTTTACAATTGATGATTAATTTGTAATAACAACAACAAAAAATTCATTGGTAAAATCCAAAGTACCAAAATTGTGTAAGCTTATTATTTCCTTAGAATGTCTGACAAATTATTGTAACAGTAGTTTTATTATTAGTGACTTTAGTTTATTGCTTGATAACAATTCACTTTATTTTCCAGTGTAGTTAGCCCCCCCTCAGGGGTCCCCATCTAGGGGATATGTGGATGGCGACCACAAGGTGCCCAAGCTGAACAAAACATTGCTTCCACTTACTTGTGTTTTGCTCCTTACTTTTATCTTTAACTGATCTGGTATTTCTTCTTTCTTCCACTTACTTACACCAGACTCTTTTAACTTTACTATCTAACCTCTCTTGGTTAACTCTTGTTTTTTTTTTTGACCCCAACGCTATTAGGGCATCCGAGGGCTAAGGAGTCTTTCCTTTCTTCCATTTCTTCTTTCCTTTATTTTCTTTTCTTCTCCAGAAAAGCCTAACCAGAGGCTATAAGATGCCAGCCTCATCACTGGTCTTGCCTTCCTTTGGCCAGCAACCAATCGAAGGGACTATTATTATGCTTTCAAGTCTTATACGAGAATTTCCCAGAAGGATCAAACTTATCCTATGAAACGCTGGAGGGAAAATTTTCTATAGGATCGTAACAGGCCTTGGCCTAATACTTGGAAGGAAGAAGAAGAAGTTAGCCCCTTTATATGTATACATATATATATATATATATATATATATATATATATATATATGATATCTGCGGTGACAGGGAATAAGTTTTTAATATAAAATCACAACTTTTCAGGGAATCATTTTTCTTAAATTGCAATCATGACCTTTTTTAAAAGTTACCAAAAACCTGCATTTTTATAACTCAGAAAATAGGAGGATAGGAACTTTAATAGTGTCAACATAACTGTAGAGATGCCATGTGAAGAAACCTTATGATGTCACTGATAGAACATGTCAGTTACATGCCGACCTTACCTCAAAACATATAAACTTTCCCCTCCCACATCACATGCATGCGAACTAGTGAGAGTAACAGAGGCTAATGTTAATTGGCGGTTTAATGTAATGGTGTCACAATGTTTCTGAAACAGGAACAACGGAGTTGGATAAAGATTGAATCTGACAGAGGTCGGACAGTACAGTGTCATCAAGGTCTTCAAGAGGCTTGCGGGGAATTTGCATTGCCTTACAGAACAGTGGCACAGTGGGTAAAAACTATCCACCATGTCACTGTTCTGTAAGACAATGCAAATTCTCCGCTAGCCTCTTGAAGACCTTGATGATATTGCCATGCTCTATGACCTCTGACACTTCAACTCTGTTGTTCCTGTTGAAAACATTGTGACAACACTACATTTGCCTACAGCTAATATGAAACTCTGTTCCTCTTGCTAGTACACATGTGTGTGATGTGGGAAGGGAGAGTCCATGTTCTTAGGTAAGGTAGGCTGTAACTGACGTGTGCTGTCAACAACACATGGCGTCTTTACATCAGTGTTGCCACTATTAAAGTTCCAACCTTCATATCAATAATGCACAGAAGGCTTGTAATATGATCACAATCCACTTAACTCATGTAGTCTAATTTTCGACTTAACAACTTAATTTCTGTGACCACACACACACACATATATATATATAATACAAGTTCACCATTTATAAATGATTTTGTTGGTTACTGATTACTAGAGTCTGGATGTTAGGCATTTAAAAAATTCAAAATAGGCAGGCAAAAAGGCACAAAAATCATTAACATAGGCACAAAAAAATTCAAAATAGACTCTTACAAAAAATGGACTACAACATAAATTTCACAGCCTTATGTAAAAGAATATGAACATATGCTATGAATAGCATACGAATATATAAGAGATGGTTTTGGAACTTGTTTTGCCATTTTACAAAGAGCATACTTGTTTTGCAGTGTGTATGTGCTGCAAAACATGGCACTTCTTCGTGCAATTCACTGAAATTTTACACACTTTGCAAAACAATATGAGCTGTCACTTGATAATATTTCCGCACCAAATTCTTTCACGAAATTGGTCAGTTTGTCTTACTGTTTACTGTTGTCCATTCTTTAGACATTGTAAAACAACTGTTCTGAAGGTTGAAAAAAAAAACCCACGTACAGTTGTCGCACCACTTTGTCTTTGAAGCACCTATCTGTGAATGAGCACTACAGACTGAATTCAGTGTTATCAACATCAAAAATAATATTGCCAGTCAATTAAAGGTTTCTATGCAATGATATGTGTCATGAAGTTTGTCCATTTCAATTAATTTCATTGAAATACTAAGTTAATTTCGAGAAAAAATGGCAAAAGGCATTTATAGGCATTGTAAGCTGAAATAGGCATTTATAGGCAAAATTAACTTAATGGAAAACAACTCTAGGGTCTCGGTATGAACTTATATGAAGTCATTTTTACAATATCTATAATAAATAACTGTAGGCATTTTCCCTAACATCCGGTCTCTAATGATTTCTAGAGTCCAGATTTTTATGTAATAAAAGATAAGATTGCAATACAGATAGTATATATTATTCAACTGTTTGTGTGTGAAACCAAGATAAAAGACAGTCAGAAGTCTTACTTCTCGTTATACTATCCAACTGTTTGTGTGTGGAACCAAAACAAAAGAGAGTCATACATCTTAACTTCTCGGTATACGACGTTACAATCTTACCTTTTAGTACATAAAAACCTGACTCCACTGATTACTGAATATAAGCTTTGACTTACAATATGTAATCCTTCCATAGTGCCTGCTCCATATTCTGTTATCATGACAGGTTTGTTGTGTGCTTTATGCCAGGAATGGGCCTCATCATACACTCTTTTGTTATCGTATCAATCCAGCCACCATTTTCATACCATCCATTATATCTGTTAAAAGCTATAATGTCCATAAACTGACCCTAAAAATACAAACCTAATTGTTAACATAATGATTTTTAAAAAACAGACAGTGATTTAGCACAATAATGTTAATATTGGGCCTATATTGATAAGTTACTAGTTATCATTGAGCTGGAAAAAAGTTATTGCTAACTACAAAAAGAGGAAACATGAAAGAAATAAGTAAATCTCATACATTCTTCTAAATAGGGTCATATTGGGACCTTGGTTTTGATCAATCTTGTGGTTTTACTGACTATTGCATGCGAAAATCTACGTTGAAATTTCTCTCAAAAAACGTTGTGATATACCAAGGCTGTGTCCAAAAGTTATCTCCATTTTACACGCTTTATATTAGCTTGACCTGTATCTATCTATCTATCTATCTATCTATCTATCTATCTATCTATCTATCTATCTATGTAACTGAATCTTTCATCGCGTTTTTCACCCACTTAAAATAATTGGATCGACTTGAAATTGTGTATACGTGTAAAGGACCCGTGACAATACAATAATTTCGTATTTATTTTCTAAAATCCTGGCCAGAATCATCATAAAATCAAAAAAAGTGTTTTTGTATTTATGTAACGGAATCTTTGAACACGATTTTCACCCACTTAGAAACATATGATAGACTTTGAAAACTTTGTATACTTGTAAAGGACCCGTGACAATACAATAATTCCATATTCATTTTCTAAAATCCTGGCCAGAATCATCAGAAAATCAAAAAAAGTGTTTTTGTATTTATGTAACGGAATTTTTGAACACGATTTTCACCCACTTAGAGACATTGGACCGACTTGAAACTTTGTATACTTGTAAAGATCCCGTGACAATACAATAATTTCATATTTATTTTCTAAAATCCTGGCCAGAATCATCATAAAATCAAAAAAAGTGTTTTTGTATTTATGTAACGGAATCTTTGAACCCGATTTTCACCCACTTAGAAGCATTGGATCGACTTGCAACTTTGTATACTTGTAAAGGACCCATGACACTACAATAATTTCATATTTTATTTCTAAATTCCTGGCCAGAATCATCAGAAAATCAAAAACATTAAAACTGGTATAATAGGTTACGGACTTGTCGACTTTTTAGTCAATCGTTGTCAGAGCTCAGTTGGTAGAGCGGTGAACTAGTGGTATATAATTTAGTAATCCATAGGTCGCTGGTTCGAATCCGGCTGGGGAGGATTTTTTTAGAAGAGTAATAATTTTAGCTCATACTACAATAGTATGGAATTTAAAGATATTTACATTCTTATCTTATTCTGTTAATATTAAAACTAAAAAATAAAAAAAATAAATAATAGTTTTAAAAAACTAAAAGAACACGCTTTATTAGAAAACTAAAAAATGAAAAATAATTTTAATTTCCAATACGCTGGGATAAAATAAAGTGGTCAACAAAAAAATCATCTCCAACACATATAGAATAAAATTAGAGTTATCAACAAAAAGAAAATAATTTTACCATCAAAAGCGTGGGGTGCTCTATATCAATTAATATTTGATAATAAACAGATATTGGTAAAAGTAAGCTTTCTAAGAAGAAAATGTAAAAATCATAAAAAGCACCCCACGCTTTTGATGGTAAAATTATTTTCTTTTTGTTGATAACTCTAATTTTATTCTATATGTGTTGGAGATGATTTTTTTGTTGACCACTTTATTTGATCCCAAGCGTATTGGAAATTAAAATTATTTTTCATTTTTTTAGTTTTCTAATAAAGCGTGTTCTTTTAGTTTTTTAAAACTATTATTTATTTAACTGCAAGACACAGAAATCAAAGCAAAATACTGCAATTGCAACCTACTGAATGGAGCAGATAGACTCCCTGCATGCATAAGAGTAGAGTGGAGTAAAGTGGGACACTGCACAGATGGCAGGTAGTGAGGGTTATCAATCTATCAATTCAGGAGTTGTATTACTTCCCTATAGATTAAATGAGAGCTTTGGCACTGGAGTTCAGTGTATTGCAGTTGAAAACTGCAGATAATTTTTAGACACAGTCTTGATACATCACAATGCTTCTCTGGAAAAGCTTGACAGTTCCCTCGTGAGTTATATTGATATATTAATTAAATAATAAATAATAGTTTTAAAAAACTAAAAGAACACGCTTTATTAGAAAACTAAAAAATGAAAAATAATTTTAATTTCCAATACGCTTGGTATAAAATAAAGTGGTCAACAAAAAAATCTTCTCCAACACATATAGAATAAAACTAGAATTATCAACAAAAAGAAAAATAATTTTACCATCAAAAGCGTGAGGTGCTCTATATCAATTAATATATTTGATAATAAACAGATATTGGTAAAAGTAAAGTCTCTAAGAAGAACATGTAAAAATCATAAAAGGCACCCCACGCTTTTGATGGTAAATTATTTTCTTTCTAGTTTTCTACTTCTAGTTTTATTCTATATGTGTTGGAGAAGATTTTTTTGTTGGGCACTTTAAATTTATCCCAAGCGTGTTGGAAATTAAAATTATTTTTCATTTTTGAGTTAGGTTTTCTAATAAAGCTTGCTGTTTTAGTTTTTTAAAACTATTATTTATTTTTTTATTTTAATATTTTACAGAATAAGATAAGAATGTAAATATCTTTAAATTCCATACTATAGGAGTATGAGCTAAAATTATTACTCTTCTAAAAAAAAAATCCTCCCCAGCCGGATTTGAACCAGCGACCTATGGATTACTGAAATTATATACCACTAGTTCACCGTTCTACCAACGACGCTCTTACAATGATTGACTAAAAAGTCGATAAGTCCGTAACCTATTATACCAGTTTTAATTTTTTTTATTTTCTGATGATTCTGGCCAGGAATTTTTAAATAAAATACGGAATTATTGTAGTGTCACGGGTCCTTTACAAGTATACAAAGTTTCAAGTCGATCCAATGCTACTAAGTGGGTGAAAATCGTGTTCAAAGATTCCATTACATAAATACAAAAACACTTTTTTTGATTTAATGATGATTCTGGCTAGGATTTTAGAAAATAAATATGAAATTATTGTATTGTCACGGGTCCTTTACAAGTATACAAAGTTTCAAGTCGGTCCTATGTCTCTAAGTGGGTAAAAATCGTGTTTAAAAATTCCGTTACATAAATACAAAAAACACTTTTTTTGATTTTTTGATGATTCTGGCCAGGATTTTAGAAAATGAATATGAAATTATTGTATTGTCATGGGTCCTTTACAAGTATACAAAGTTTTAATTCTATCCTACGTTTCTAAGTGGGTGAAAATCATGTTCAAAGATTCCGTTACATAAATACAAAGACACTTTTTTTGATTTTCTGATGATTCTGGCCAGGATTTTAGAAACAAAATATGAAATTATTGTATTGTCACGTGTCCTCTACAAGTATACAAAGTTTCAAGTCGATCCGATGATTTTAAGTGGGTGAAAATCGCATTGAAAGATTCCGTTACATAGATAGATAGATAGATAGATACAGGTCAAGCTAATATAAAGCGTGTAAAAATAAAATGTTTTATTTGATTTTCATATTTATTATATAATTCAGTTAGTTAGACTTATACGAATGTGTCTAAATGGCACAAAGAGTAGGGTGCGTATAGGCAAACAGTTTTCGGACACTTTTGAAATCCAGAATGGGTTGAAGCAAGGAGATGCACTATCTCCTCTACTATTTAATTTTGTACTAGAGCATGCCATTAAATCTTTAGAGAATGAGGAAGGCTTACAACTCAATGGTATTAATAAGCTGTTAGTTTATGCTGATGATGTAGTATTGTTGGCCAATAGCGAGGAGATACTAAAGGCCAACATGCACACACTATTGAGTAACACTAAGAAATTAGAACTGGAACTAAATATATGGTCACACGTAGAAATTCATTAAATAATGGAAATGGACAGCTAATTACAAATGAGGGAAATTTTGAGGACGTGGCTGAATTCAAATACCTAGGAAAAATAATCACAAGTAGGAATGAGATGCACAAAGAAATTAAACATAGGCTCAATTCTGGAAATGCATGCTATTATGCATTAAAGAGACTCTTGATGTCCCAACTCCTTTCAAAAAACGCTAAACTGAAAATATATAAAACTATTATTCTACCAGTTATATTATATGGGTGCGAAACATGGACTCTTACTTTAAGAGAGGAAAGGAGATTACAAGTATTTGAGAATAAAGTACTTAGGAAAATTTTTGGACCAAAGAGAGATGAACAGACAGGTGAATGGAGAAGACTACATAACAATGAACTACATGGTCTTTATAGGAAGCCAGATATAATAAGAACAGTTAAGTCTCGTAGACTGCGATGGGCAGGACATGTTGCACGTATGGGGAATGGGAGACTTGCATGGAAGCTTCTTGTAGGAAAGCCAGAGGGAAAATGCCCAGTTGGTAGACCAAGAATGAGGTGGGAGAATAACATTAACTATGATTTGAGGGAAGTAGATTATACAGGGAATGATTAAAAAGCATTAGCTCAGGATAGGGATGTATGGAGAGCTTATGTCCTTGCGGCCATGAACCTATGGGTTTGATAGTGCCAGTGAGTGAGTGAGTGATTTCAGTGACAGCTGTTTCGGTACACTGTACCTTCTTCAGACATGTTAACAAATTATGAATTGTGTTCCAACTGATCTAAGCAACAATACAAAAATATTTATTTCAAGTAAACACCAACTCAATTGATTATATTGATATAGGCTATAGGTTTTCTTGTTCTGTGAAGTTTATCCCTATTGGACAATTCTTTGTTACCTTTTTGAATTTAAAACTTGACACTCTTTTTAGGTTAATAATTTCTATATTATTTTTAATTAGTGAATTATAAATTACACTTTGATTTACATCCACTTTAATTGTTCTTTGGTTAATTATTTATAAGATTGATTGATAATATTTAATTTGTTTTAATTATAATTATTTTTTAAATGCATCATTGATTTTTATCAAGTTAACACCAAATAAATTAATAAAATTAAAATGAATCGTTATTCAATCTCATGTTATACACTGTGTTCTCACAGCATGGGACTTTGGTTTCAGGAACAGTTGTTCATATCTTCAGCTCTGAAGAACATAGTGTGTATAAGGTGAGATGAATAACGATTCATTTTATTAATTTAAAAGCCTCATAATGTTAATTCCCATCATAAGTTTTATGAAACTAAATCAATTGATTATACAGAGTGGCCCACTAAAACTTTCACCTCCAATTTTGTGTTAAAGATTTTTGATCAATTACAACTTAAATAACATTGAGGGAGACTTCTGATATTTTTTTTTCCCCAAAATGAAATCATTTTTAAGATATGACAGTCAACTTTAGTTTTTTAAATGGGAACCACTTATGTTTTGTGTTACAAATTTTGCATTAGCTATGCCTACTCACAACTTATGATGTTTGTTATGTTGTGGGGACATGTAAACACAAACAATATCTTCCTTATATCTAGTTCATAATGTTGACGTCAAACACACTCGCATCACACTATTCTGCCTAATAATAAATAAGTACTTTGCTGACCTGAATGACACCAGTAAAAATAAATGTGTCATGTCTGATGAAGTATCTAACAGAATAAGGAAAATGTGGTTACATGGTTACAGTTGGGCATTAATTAAATACAATAATACTCTATTTACCGTGCAGTATACAGTGCAAATGGTGACATAAAGTAGTGTACAATAAAAATAAATAATAGTTTTAAAAAACTAAAAGAACACGCTTTACTAGAAAACTAAAAAATTAAAAATCATTTTAATTTCCAATACGCTTGGGATAAAATAAAGTGCTCAACAAAAAAAATCATCTACAACACATGTAGAATAAAATTAGAGTTATCAACAAAAAAAAATAATTTTACCATCAAAAGCGTGGGGTGCTCTATATCAATTAATATATTTGATAATAAACAGATATTGGTAAAAGTAAGCTCTCTAAGAAGAAAATGTAAAAATCATAAAAAGCACCCCACGCTTTTGATGGTAAAATTATTTTCTTTTTGTTGATAACTCTAATTTTATTCTACATGTGTTGGAGATGATTTTTTTGTTGAGCACTTTATTTTATCCCAAGCGTATTGGAAATTAAAATTATTTTTCATTTTTTAGTTTTCTAGTAAAGCGTGTTCTTTTAGTTTTTTAAAACTATTATTAATTTTTTATTTTTTAGTTTTAATATTTTACAGAATAAGATAAAAATATAAATATCTTTAAATTCGATACTATTGTAGTATGAGCTAAAAGTAATACTCTTCTATAAAAAAACCCTCCCAGCCGGATTTGAACCAGCGACATATGGATTACTGAAATTATATACCATTAAGAGTTCACTGCTCTATCAACTGAGCTCTTACAACGATTGACTAAAAACTCGACAAGTCCGCACCCTATTATACCAGTTTTTTGATTTTCGGATGATTCTGGCCAGGATTTTAGAAACAAAATATGAAATTATTGTATTGTCACGGGTCCTCTACACGTATACAAAGTTTCAAGTCAATCCAATGTTTCTAAGTGGGTGAAAATCGCGTTGAAAGATTCCGTTACATTAATACAAAAACACTTTTTTTGATTTTCTGATGATTATGGCCAGGATTTTAGAAAATAAATATGAAATTATTGTATTGTCATGGGTCCTCTACAAGTATACAAAGTTTCAAGTCGATCCAATGATTTTAAGTGGGTGAAAATCGCATTGAAAGATTCCATTAGATAGATAGATAGATAGATAGATAGATAGATAGATAGATAGATAGATAGATAGATAGATACAGGTCAAGCTAATATAAAGCGTGTAAAAATAAACATAATTATTCTAAACAAAAAAAACCAGAACATGCTGCTACAACAGTATGTATGTTGAGTGTGAATCACATTTCTCAAAGTAAAATCTTTAAATTTCATGATCAAGGAGATGACCATTAGCATTACAACACGTTTGTGTATGTTCCATCACTGATCGACTAACTTCTGTCAGTGTTTGTGCTGTTATTGCAGCAGTAATATGGCATTTCATATTTTTCACTGTTGTAACTCACTAGTTCCATGTAGTTACAAAGTGTGTGGATTTTTTTTTTAACTTTTCTTGCAATAAAAACAAATGAAGGGTCCAGGGGAAAAATGATGAATGTCACAAATTCACAAAAACTGAGGTTAGTGTTTGTACTGTTCCCTAGTAACATTTAAAAGGCGAAAACTGTTTAAAGAAGCTATGGGTTACGTTTTATAAGGCTTTGAAAATAATGTGTACAGGGAAAAAACGATGAAGGTCCACGTTTTTCAGGGGAAAAACAATGAGAGTCCATTAAATCTCAATAGATGTGTATAAAAAAGTATTAACACAATGTTGGCTGAAAAGAAAATATAGAGCAACAATGGAAATAATACTTTATGAATACCATTGCTGTATAAATATTTTCTTTTCACCATTGTCACAGTTCTGTTATTTCTAGTTTATGTGCAGCTTTGAAGGAGTTGACATTGTATTAATCATGAGTGAAGCAGAAGTGGGAGATAATACATGGCTGCCAAAGAAGAGGCCCAGGCTTGGAAGGATGAGTGAAGTTAAGAAAAAAATATTGTGCAGTTCTCATGAGACCGGACCAGATTGCCACTGTTCTCGTTTGAAATGTTTTGAAGTGATCACATCAAGAGATAGAAATAACTTAATTTTGAAATTTAATGCCATGGATAATTATGATGCCCAGAACAGCTACCTGGGAGGATTCATAAACGTTAACTTTGTTTCGCGAAGAAGACCAAGAAAGAACCAGGATGATGCAAATTTACACTCACACTCCTACAGTTATAAAGTGCACGTTGTTAGAAAGAGTGATTTGATTGAGGTGCCTGTTTTTTACAAGGCCTTCATGGCATTTCATGGTGTAACAGCATTCAGACAATTCAGACCAAATTAGTTCTAACAGGTTCTGTTGATAAAGATGAACGTGGTACACACAATATTAGGCCAAATAAATTAAATCAGGAAACTGAGATTGCCATTCATTCTCATATTCAATCACTTAAAGGCAGAACATCTCATTATAGTGATTACCTGCTAGCCGTCGAGAAGAGCGGACGTGTTTTTGTTAGAGTGGTTGAAGTGTGCAGGGGACAAAGCATTATGGAAGAAGTTAGAAAGCTGATTGAAACATTGTCAACTGAAGTGAAAGAGGGGTTTGAAAAGTGCAACGTGGGTGAAAAAATTCGTGATATTGAGACGAACATGCATCGGATGGAGGACAGATTGAAATGGCTGGAATCTAAATTAGACTATCTCGAAAACCAGAGTCGCCGTAATAATATTGTGATATATGGTGTGCATGAAGAGGACAGAGAAAGCTGGGAAGAAACTGAACATATAGTTAAAAGAGTAGTGGCGCAAATCGGAATTGATTTGGTGGACAGTGATATTGAAAGAGCGCACAGAGTAGGTCGTTGGAATAGTGGAAAGAGACCGATTGTATGCAAATTATCACACTACAAAATAAAATGTTGGATCCTTAGAGACAGTAAATATCTTAAAGGGACCGGTATCAATATTGCCGAAGACTTTAGTGAGAAGGTGCGCCGCGAAAGAGACTTTCTTAAGCGACACATGCTCGAGGCGAGGAGGCAGGGCTGCCATGCAATCATACAATTTAATAAATTGATTATAAATGGACGAATCTGGAGCAGGGAAAAACTACAAAATATGGACAACTCTGAAAATGAATTTGAAGAGGTCATTGACAGCGAGTCCCCAAAACATACAGGGGACGCTTCAACAGCAGGTGGTCTCCTTACAGCAGAGGAGGGAGAAAATTCTACACGAGAGAAAGAGAGAGGGACCACTACCTTAATAACTCCCAGAAATCCAATAAACATACAGCAAAAAACGGCCGAACGCAAACAGCATACCCCACCTCTAAGAAGTGAACGACCGGCGGACACAAGAACTCCAACAAGAAAATCACTAAGACTTCAGAATCTACCCGCAGAAAAGGAACTATTGAGAGGGGGAAGTTCGAAAAATACAGGTAAGACTAATGACAAGGGAACACAATAGGGTTTGTTGACAGTCGGTTCATGGAATATCGAAGGGTTAAAGCAAAAACTTTCAATGGACAGATGTGTAGAGTTTATTGAGACTTTTGATATATTAGCCCTAGGAGAAACATGGTTAAAAGCTAATGAATGCGTAAATCTATGTAATATGAAAGGTTATTTTAAGGGTAATCAAAAGAGAGGAAAGAGAGGTAGATATCCAGGCGGTGTTGCCATTTTATATAAAGCTAACTTAGACCCATATATTAAAAAGGTAAATATTACTTTAAAAGAGGCAATTTGTATATATTACCATACAGAAAGAGCAGAAATGTGTCTGTTGTCTATTTATCGCCAACCACTAAATTCCAGGTATGCCAATCCAAATTTTTTCGTTGAATTGTCTGACTCGTTGGCAGAAATAAAAGATAGGTTTCCGGAAGCGGGAATAATAATTTTAGGGGACTTTAACTGTAGGATTGGGGAGGAAAATATCACTATAAAATCGGATGATAATGAAACACGAGGTGAGGGTAGGAGAAGCAAAGATAAGATTTTAAATTCAGAAGGAAACCAATTGTTAGCTTTTTGCGATGCATTTGAACTTGAAATTCTGAATGGTAAATATGGGGAAGATAAAAATGGAGAACTGACATTTATTAATAAAAATGGAAGTAGCGTAATCGATTATTCAATATGCACACAAGACATGATTCCAGTCCTAAGTAATTTCTGTATAGTTTCCAGAATCGAATCACACCACTTCCCAAACAAACTTATTTTAAATATGAAAGGTATTAGTGAGACAGTTAATGATGAGGTGGCAACAATATTGCGGCCAATTATCCGTTTCAGGTGGATCGAGGATCTGAGAGAAGAATTTAACAGGAGTTTGGAAACGCTAATACAGGATCTGCAATTAAATGATCTTAGCGGGGAGGAAATTATTAAAACTTTGACAGAATGTTTTCAAAAAGCAGGGGAAAAATTCAAGGTTAAATACGCAATGAACCAGAAGGACAAAGGGTGGTACAATAATGCATGTAGAAAGAAGAAGAAATTTGTCGAAAGTAGTCTTTTAAAGTTTAGAAAAGAAAGCACAGATGAAAGCAGAAAAAATTATGCGCAAGAGAGAAAGGAATATAAAGACTTATTGGCAGAAACAAAACTAGCATGGCAAAATAAGAAATCCGAAGAAATGAGAGTCGCGACTGAAAGTGGGAACATTGCGGACATATGGAAAGCGATAAGGGAACTCAAAGTAAAGTCCATAAATCGGACAAGAATAACGCCCGGGGAATGGAGAAGTTACTTTGATAGGGTGCTGGGAAATGAGAGGTTAAGATATAATCAAGGAAATATAGTTGAGATCCCTGACCCAATTCATATTCAATTACTGGATCAGGATATTTCGAAAAATGAAGTGGTTTCTTCCATTAAATGTTTAAAGAATGGTAAAGCACCTGGAATTGATGGAATACCAGGGGAATTCTTGAAAAATATGATATCATCCAATAAATTATTAGACGTTTTGAAAACTGCGTTCAACAAACTTTTTAATGGAGGAGATTATCCGGAAGCCTGGGCGACAGGTGTCATCCAACCGCTATACAAAGGGAAAGGTGGGGCACAGATACCAGAAAGTTATAGGGGAATTTGTCTCTTGTCAGTGTTCGGAAAAATATATTGTAAAGTACTTTACGAACGAATCAGACAATGGGCTAAAGAGAACAATAGGCTCTCAAAATATCAGGCAGGTTTTAGAGAAGGGTACTCCACGGTGGACAACCTATTTGTTCTGAGAACATTAATTGATGACAATCTGAAAATGAAGGGGGGTAAATTATTTTGTGCATTCATTGATTTTAAGATGGCATTTGATACTGTGGACCGAAGCGCACTTTGGGAAAAATTAAATCGGAAAGGATTGTCTCGTAAAATGATACATGCTTTAATGTCAATTTATAAATATGTTAAATTTTGTATAAAAGTAGACCAAGGGCACATTACAGAGAGCAGCGAAGCCAATCGGGGAGTGAGACAAGGTTGCATTTTATCACCAATGCTATTTAATCTATTCGTTGATGATATTGTAGACGTAATGCTAGAAGGAGAAATTGAGGCTCCGGAGATAGGAAATGTTAGAATCCCAGTCCTGTTGTATGCAGATGATTTAATTATCTGTTCCAAGACAATCAAGGGATTGCAAAGAGGTCTTGACCTACTGGAAATATACTGTAGGAATTGGGGATTGACTGTAAATGCTAGTAAGACAAAAACAATGACATTTAAAAATGGGACGGTTTATGGTAGAACAGAGGAATGGAAATACAGAGATCAAGTTCTTCAAAACGTGAAACATTTCGAATATCTTGGTACGACGTTGAAAATGAACGGAAAGTGGAAAAAACACATTGATATAGCATTATTTAAAGGGAGGGGACAACTTAACAGTGTACTCGGTATTCTGGGTCGAGTGCCTGATATTCCAGTCAGCACATTAGAAAAAATGTATGGAGCTATGGTCAGGCCAGTCATGCACTATAGTAGTGAGATTTGGGGTTTCCAAAGAACGGAAATACTAAATAAGGTATATACGCATTTTCTAAAGTATATTACAGGACTTAGTAAGGCCGTTTCTAACTGTGGAATTTTATATGAATTCGGGTCATTCCAGGACGACATTAACTGTAAAATTCGTGTACTCAAATACTGGTTGCGAGTAATCCAAGGTGAACAAACAATGCTTAGAGCAATTTGCTACGACCACCAAATTAAAAACATAGATGTTAAATTTTGGGCAGACGAGGTTAGGAGAGAACTCCAAAAGATTGGGATGGGCTGGATATGGGAAAAAGGGACTGAAAATCGCAAGAACGTGTGGAGAAAAATAAGGAGGAGGTACTTAGATGTAAACCAACAAGATACCTTCGCCGAATGTACAGGAAAACGCTCACTGTGTTTACAAAGAGACCTAAAACACGTCTGGGGAAAAGAATCGTATATACTCAACCTAGGATTTAAGGAGAGATCAGGGCTTGCTTGGTTTAGGCTAGGGGCATGGAAATTTCTAAAAATTAGCGACGATCACGATATGCGAATATGTCCAATGTGCGGGAACTTTGAAGATGAGATACATATATTAGGAAAATGTAATGATTTAGAATATTGGAGACGTCAGTTATTACCGGAAAGATTTCTAAATTCAAATCGGGAAAGATTGGCATGCTACGAGTTATTGGTAAATCCAGAAAATTGGATAAACCTCGGTAAATTTCTGGACAAAACGCGAAAAATAAGGACAACACTCATTCATGAATAAATATATGTTATCAAAATGCAATACCATTAATTATTAACAATTATATATAAATTAATTAGTGTATAATGCTGTTGTGTTATTATTTAATTGTAATATTAATGTGTTTTCTTTATGTAATTGTAATGTTAATGTTTTTTTAGTGTATAATGCTATTGTGTTATTATTTAATTGTAATATTATTGTGTTTTCTTTATGTAATTGTAATGTTAATGTTTTTAGTGAATAATGCTATTGTGTTATTATTTAATGGTAATAGTTTTATTGTGTTTTCTTTATTTAATTGTAATGTTATTGCTGTATTTGTTTATTTTTCTTTACACTAGTACCAATTATTACTTTATTGTAACGGACTGTCAACAGCACGTACGGCTTACTGCCCGTGCGACCCATATTTGTAAATAATATTGTAAATATCTTACTTTTTGTCTAATAAAGTCCTACTATTACTTCATTATAGTCTTCATGACAGCCAACGTACTTATTTACCAGAAGAATTAAATATAAAGAAGCTTCATGCCATGTACTTGGAAATGAACCCTGCAAATCCTGTATCTTATGAAACTTACCGTCACATCTTCAACACAAAATACAACATCTCCTTTGGTTACCGGCCCATACGATACATGCAGTGTGTGTGATGAGATCAAAGTTAAAAAGATAGCTTTTGAAACTACACTATCAAATTCATCAACACCTGAAGAGATACTTCAAGTAAATTTAGAGTTAAAAGGCCTCAGCACAGAACAAGAATTCCACTTACGAAGAGCAGAATCTTTCTTCTCAAGAAAACGCCAAGTTCATCTGTTAACTCAGAAAATCACTTCACATGAAGCTGTTTGTTTTGACTTTCAAAAGAATTTAAAATTGCCTAATGTTAGTACAAGTGATGTATGTTATAAACGAAAGTTATCATTTTACTTGTTTAATGTCCATGTTCTTTCGAGTGTCCCGCACCGTAGTCGAGTGGTTAAGGCAGGAAGCCTTGGCGCAGAGCTACGGGACTTGTGCTGGTTGGAGTCTCCATGGGGGAAGAGATTTTCTCATGGTATTTCGGCCAGTATGGGACCGGTGCCCACCCAGCATCGTGAGGCATTTGGGTAGCTACAATAAGTAGCGGCTCCAGGTTGAGAAAACCAGCTATAACGGCTGGGGGACTCGACATGCTGACCACATGTCACGCCTACACTGACTGATGATCATCTACCTCTGTGATTGACCCACCTGTGGGCTGTCTGGGGCCCGCAGCCGGCTGGTTCGGCTAAGGGTCTTCTAGGCCTGTCCCGCGCACGGGTTTTTTTTTGTTCTTTCGCAGTCGCTCCATCCCGTCTTTTACACCTTACAACGAGTCTGCAGAGGGCCGCACGCACAAGCTGCTGCTGTTTGTGTCAATGTTATATTATTTTATTTTTCCATTGTTCTTGGGGATGAAGTTGAACATTTGAAATTCTTTTGTGATTCTTGTTGTGGACAGAATAAGAACTATACAGCTATAAGATTTTTTTACTATCTTGTCCATGTTCGAAAGCGTTTGAAAACCATCACTGTAATATATCCGATCAGAGGCCATTCCTACATGGAATGTGATTGAAACATGGCTCTTATTAATCAAAGAAATAGAGCGGAAGTTCCTGCACATTGGAGAGACCATATCAGAACTGCAAGACAGAAACCAAGCCCTTTTATTGTGGAAGAAAGTGACCAAAGTTTGTTCAGAAGCTGGGGAAAACATTTTGATACTTTCTTTAAACCAAAATGTTCATTTCCTACAAGACCAATACGTGAACTTAAGATTACACTCAGCCCCAACTAGCCTTACATCGAACGACGTACAATGGTGCATGGACGTCTAGTGTTATAACACTTCCAAAGCACAAGAGAAATTTTCAAACACATTTACAGGAAGGAGAATTTCTGCATCCACCAAGAAGCTATGATGGACCACTACCCATTTCTCATGAAACATTTAAGGACCTACAGGATTTAAAAAAGTTCTGTGAAAAATCTGCACATAAGTTTTATGACAACCTTCGATGCAAAATACCAAGCCAACTAAGGTTGTTGTGTTCATAGGTTTCTGTAACTTGAGAATTGATTCATTTTTACTTTAACTTTAATAATAGTGCTTTACAAATTGTGAATTTTTTTTTTTTGCATTTTCTGTAAAAGAGAAAAGTTCATTTCCTCCTCTATAAATTGCGCACTTAGAAAGTTTTGTGAAAGAAGAGTCCTAGTACTTTTCATTGTTAGATTAGCTTGTATATTATTATATTAAGAGGTATCACAAATATTATGCTTTCCCTAATACAATGAACCACTAGATATATAAAAAAGGCAAGGACTTACAAAAATTAAAAAAAGTGAATATTTCATAGTAATCATCAACCAACTATTTTGGTACCATGTTGCATTGTTTATATAGTTGTGTGATTTGTAAAGTGTTTGTTAATAGTCTTTGCTCTGACATAAATAATAGTGTTCTGCATTATTTGTGGAAAAATGGACATTTATTTTTGTCCTTTTCTCCTCAAAAATGGACACTCATCTTTCTTTCCCTGTAAGTTGTGTACTAAGAGACAACAATATAAAATAAGTTTACTTGAGGTTTACATTGTTGGATGAGTTGTTAGACCATTTATAATCCAATATAATGCCTCCCATAATATATTTATTTCAAAATGCTGTAAACAATATTATAAATGATATAGCGTTTCAAAACTTAAAATTCATTTATCTCAGTTTGAGTTTAATGTGACATTCATCGTTTTTCCCCTGGACCCTTTAAATATTTATGATTAGAGATTAACAAGGAAGAAAAATAAGATAATAAAAAATATTTTAAAAAATATTAAAAATCAACTGATATGTGCATAATGAATTTTTTTTTTTTTACCTACAATCGGAATTTATATACACAAAAATTAGGATTTTCTATGTACAACCCATTATCTCCTTTTTTGGAAAATTTATGAGTAATTTTGAATGCCAAATAATAAAAGCACATCCTCTGCTGTTTAAATTTTGGTGCACATATGTGGACAATGGAATTTTTTATGATTAAACAAAAAATATAGAAGATGCTTTAAAATTCTTGAATATACAGAGTAAACAATTAAATTCACTTTAGAAACCAAAGAGAACAAATATTTACCATTTTTTGATCTCAAATTATTTAGAAATAAAAAAAAAAGGAAAATAGAATTTGGTGTTGAGAAAAGGAATGCATGCAAATAATTATATTATATCAACAAGAATCGACCATATTTCACTCAAATTGGCAGTCTTTGACAGCTTAACACACAGATTGGTAAACATACTCTTGAGCCAAGAAAATTTTTGAATTAGAGAAAAACATATGATTAAAGCAGTAAAGAAAATGGTTTTGAAAAAAAATGATACACAAAAAAATAGGTAAGTACAAAAAACAAAAATTTATTAATGAACACACTCTTCAGATAAAAAAACTAATTGAAAATTAATACAAGAAATTCACATATCATTCATGGGCACACAATAAATTCCAAAAAGTTTTTGACAAATTTATATAAAATTAGTACCAAAAAATGATTTCATCCTAAATAAACTAATCAAAAGTAACAAAATGAAAGGATCGATGAAGGGAAAAAATCAGGAATATATTAGATAAAATGTGCTGATTGTATTAAATTAATGTTGGGAAGTAAACATTATGAGGTATAATCATTAAAATTCATTGGAGAACATTTTGTTTAAACAACTCACCTCATAGGATTCATGCTTCCATGATACCGCGGTTTCAAACACAGTCGTATTCATCTTCAGCCATAACTCCGACTGACGAAATTCTTCGGCCGTCAACTGTTCTATTGTCGCCATCTTCAGTACTACCATCTATGGTTGAATTTATGAACTTCGAAATCAAAGTAATTTCGTTAGGGATATCAAAATTGATGGCTGAAGAATTTCATCAGTCGGAGTTATGGCTGAAGATGAACATGACTGTGTTTGAAACCACGGTATCATGGAAGCATGAATCCTATGAGGTGAGTTGTTTAAACAAAATGTTCTCCGATGAATTTTAATGTAGTGATTGTGATAAGACATACATAGGAAAACAAAGAGAAATTTGTTCATTAGAACGAAAGAACACATTAGAAGCGTAAAAAATGGAGAAATAGAAAAATCTGCAGTAGCTGCCCACATCTGATCAGAAAAACACAAAATCAATGTAAACACTAAATTAATTTGAAATTCCCGGAGAAAAAGATTTACAAGTTCTTTGGTCAACCAGAAGATGGAGTGGGAGTCAAAATCCACGTTTGATAACACAAAAATCAACAATCTGGACAAGCTGACAATGGTATGGACAACATATCAAAACATTAGCATTATATGGTGCGGAGACGTGGACATTACGACAGAAGAAGAGGAAAAGCGACTGGAAGCTTTTGAGATGTGGATATGGAGAAGAATGGAACGTATAAAATGGACAGAACAAAGTAAGAAATGAAGATGTGCTAGACAGAGCGGGTGAAAGAAGAACAATGCTGGAACTCATAAAGAAGAGGAAAAGAAATTGGATTGGCCACTGGCTAAGAAGAAACTGCCTGCTGAAGGATGCTCTAGAAGGAATGGTCAACGGAAAGAAAGTTAGAGACAGAAAAAGACATCAGATGATAGACAATATTAAAATAAATGGTTTGTATGGAGATACAAAAAGGAAAGCTGAGTCAAGGAAAGAGTGGAGAATGCTGAGTTTGCAGTAAAAGACCTGCTCTTGAGCAGAACACTATGAATGAATCAAAACATGTCAAATGAAACACAAATATTTATGAGGTAAAATGTACCAGATTCACCTTATTTATTAAGAAGAACCTCATAATGTTACTTCCTATTGTAATTTATTAAGATAATGAAATTAAGTAAAGAATTGTTATTGTAGTATTGTAGGATAAACTGATAGCAGAAACATTTAATATTAGCAGAAATAATTCAATAGTCAATACACTACAAACTGGAAGGTCACAGATTGAAATTCTGAAGAAGTCAGGATTTTTAAACCAACTTTTTTGGTGCCACTTTACTCCTAGGGTCCACCGCTGTGGTCTCGAGGTAGTGTGCTGCCGTGTCATGCAGTGGGCACGAGTTCGATCCCCGGTCAGGGCAATTTTTCTGGGTGAGGTTTTTATCGTGGTTTTTCCTCACCTGTAAGGCAAATGTCAGGAAAACTTTAAGGCCCAAATGGTCTCCGAAATCATATGGCCGTCATCATCCTTATCATTATCATCATCATCATCCTTCACCGGTGTGGAAAGCAACGGGAAGCTACCACACCTACAATTCCCTAGTAAAGTTGCAAGCATAGCATGAAAATGCTATGATTGCAGTGAAGGACCTGCCTTCGGGCAGAATTACTATGGATGGATACTCCTAAGGTCGATTCGACCTCTAATGGAAATGAGTACCAGACAATATTCTGGGGATAAGGTTGGCCATCATGCAGGGCTGACCTATCTGGCTTATATCGCTTGGCTACAAAACTGTCAAGAAAGCTTCATAGTCCTAACCTCCCTACTACACCCCGGTGCCTGGGAGCACTTTTATAACTGAGGCAGTAAGAAGCTTAATAACGCATGGAGCAGCACCACGGGCACTTAAATAGGGCGACACGCAGTAATGATAAACTACTCAACAGAAATGGGCTTTTTAAGTATATTGGCAAGATATTTAAAATACAATATCCTCCCTATACTATATATGAAATAATTAAGCTATAAATCGATGTTCAGAATTCTATATTAGATTTCTTGTTTATAAAACATTACAAGTTTTGTTTGGTATATTGCGAAAAGAATGTCACTGAAATGATTCTTCATGATGGTGTTTGGAATGGAAACTGAAAGGGATAGAAAAAAGAAGGACGACACAAGAAAACCATTGATATGAAGACGTTGCTGATGCCATGAAGCAAAAGAATCTAAAATTTTGGATCTGGATTGATAGAGAAGATTGAAAGAAAAGAAATCAAATAAAATTAGTTTAATAACACTGAAATAATCATATTGCCATGCAAAAACCTGTTTAATAATCATAAATAATTATAATAATATAATAATATAATAATGTGTTGACCTAGGGTAGAGAAGCATGGAGCACTAAAAGACAACATGACAACAGAATAATGGCTTGTGGAAATAAGATTCATGCACAGAACAGCAGGGGGCGGGTTTACACCAGATGGGATCGGATCGGAAAGGAACCTTGATATCTTAAAAGAATGGAAAACCTACTCCAATTTTGGAATATATTAAACCGTACCCAACTAATTTGGCAGGCACCATCTAGAAAGATTGAGTTCAAATTGGAATCCCCAAGCTGTTTATAAATTATATACCAAGAGGACGAAGCATCACTGGGCCGTCCTAATGAAACACTGTGGAATGTGGAAATTATATGCTTTTTGGTCTGGACTATCTTAGACCTCAATATTATTGTTGCTTTGTTCTTGGACATGTTTCAAACAATTCTCCTGTTTTTATCTTCAGCTTTCCCAGACTCGGTGGGGAAAATTTTCTATAGGTATGTCGTAACAGGCCTTTGGGCTAATACTTGAAAGGATAATTACTATAATACATAATATAATACTTACTGCCTTGTCCTTCTTGTAATGCTGCATTGATTGCCATGGTAATGGGTCTTGAGAAATCCAAATGATTTCATATGCTCCAGCAATAGCCCTAAAATATTTTAATTGCATTTTATTATATGATACTTGTCTTAAATAACACATTGTACAATTTGTTAAATTTGGTATGTGGAATTTAGGAAGAACACAATGAGGTTTATGATTAGATATCGGTATTAAAAAAACCTTTTTTATCACCTCATCTCATACTTTGTCTTCTTTTTAGACTAGTTTCAGAATAATAATTATTCCATCTTGGTCACATATAGAAATGCATTATATAATGGAAAATGGACAGTAATGACAAATGAGGGAAATTTTGAGGAGGGGAAGGGCTGAATTCAAATACCTAGGAACAATAATCACAAACAGGAATGAGATGCACAAAGAAATTAAACATTCTGGCAATGCGTGCGTTATTATGCATTACAGAGACTCTTGACGTCTCAACTCCTTTCAAAAAACGTTAAACTGAAAATATATAAACTATTATTCTACCAGTTATATTATATGGGTGCGAAAAATATGGACTCTTACTTTAAGGGAGGAAAGGAGATTACGAGTATTTGAGAATAAAGTTCTTAGGAACATTTTTGGACCAAAGAGAGATGAAACAGAATGGTGAATGGAGAAGACTACATAACAATGAACTACATGGTCTTTATAGGAAGCCAGATATAATGAGAACAGTTAAGTCTCATAGACTGCGATGGGCAGGGCATGTGGGACGAATTGGGAATGAAAGACGTGCATGGAAGCTTCTTGTAGGAAAACCAGAGGGAAAACGTCCAGTTGGTAGACCAAGAATGAGGTGGGAGAATAACATTAACTATGATTTGCGGGAAATAGATCATACAGGGGATGATTGGAAAACATTAGCTCAGGATGATAAGGATGTATGGAGAGGTTATGTCCGCGCGGCCATGAACCTACAGGTTCAATAGTGCCAGTGAGTTAGTTAGTTGGTTAGTTAGTCCATCTTTAGTATTTTCATGACCATTGTTCTGTTCTAGTGATAAATTGTTTGTTCCTCCTGCTGGTAAACCAATGAACATCCAAATCAAATCACATTCCCTGGGAATTTAAAAATTCATTTTTTTTCTTTTTTTTAAGTGAATTTTTTTCCCTAATTATGAACTCTTTTGGTTTTCTATTTGTTTTATTATCTAGCCTTTCTTTCAATTTAATGTATTTCTGATCATTAACGTTGCAATAGAGAATAGGTTTGAAGAAAACATGATACACAAGAAAATAAATAAGTTGAAACACAAAAATCACTCAATAAAACTCACACTTGTAAAAAAAAAGAAGAAAATATAAATTTTAACAAGTTTACATATCATCCATTGAACTACCAGAAGTTTCAAGGATTTTTTTTAAAAAGCTCAATATAAGATTTCCACCGAAAAAAGACTTCACCCTCAATAGAATAATCAAATCCAACAAAAAAGAGGAAAACATAAATCAGGGATTTGTCAGATAAAATGCAAGGATTGCAATAAAATCTATATACAGTATATTTGAAGAGAGAAATATGCTGGGGTTTGAACCCAGGACCTTTCGCTTTCTATGCAAATGATCTACCAACTGAGCTATCTGAGAAATTCCAATCTAAATGTAAATTTACACACTTATATACACTGTAAATATAATTTATACACTTACATACACTGTAAATATAATTTATTCACCATTGAGATGTACGAAATGAATAATAAAAGTCTATATATATAGTATTTTTATTATTTTTTTATTTTCTCTGGGCTCAAACATTGCTCTAAACACATATTTTTTTCTTCAAATATAATTTGGCTTTCAGTGAGAAGTGTTAAAAATAATACAAACCTCATCTATATACAGTGTTTGTGATTAATTTAAACCATTTTTATAATTGTAAACATCATATCACAAAAATACTCCCTCTCAAGCTCCATAGATCTTATATGCTACCATCAGCAATGCACAAATCTATAATGCTAATGTTTAGAGATAACTGGTACAAATTGATTATATCTCCAAGGGTTTTCATGTTCAAGGGTTGGATTTTCAAATGGTGTATTATAGGGATACAAATTATAAATTTACCTTGGTCTGCGCATGCTCAGAGTCTTGGTAACAAGAGGGTCCCCCAAAATCACTGTGATTAACCAATCGCGTGTCTTTCTAATGTATTACTGTCTGCCTCCCACTGTTCATATTCCCTGGTTGTGAGTGAAGACAGCGAATCAAAAGAGAGAGTAAGTGAGTGACGTGTCCTTGTCTGGTGGCTGATGGTGGAGGGCAGGAACATAATAAGTATTAATAGTGAGTGGAGAACATATTTTTAATGACTCACCCCATATCATTTCAAATTTCTTTGATACTGGTGGTTTCAGACAATATCTTGTGGAAGCCATGACCGAAGAGGGACAAGATATTGTCTGAAACCATCGGTATCAAAGAAATTTGAAATTATATGAGGTGAGTCGTTAAAAATATGTGGAAGCCATGACCGAAGAGGGGCAAGTTATTGTCTGAAACCACCGGTATCAAAGAAATTTGAAATTATATGAGGTGAGTCGTTAAAAATATGTTCTCCACTCACTATTATTGATATAACCTCATAATGTTTACTTCCCAATATTAATTTATATATACATAATAAGTATGCATAGACCTTTAAGGTTATTATTTAATCGGTCTAGCTATAGTTTATTGCCTATGTCACCACACTGTTGTGTTTCAAAACATATCTAGTGACTCTCTTCATATAGTGATATAGTGGGTGTGGCAGGTCTACAACTGATTTTTTATGTATTTTGAATTCACCCACCATTGGACATATTTTGTGCATGATTAAGTGGGTAGACTTCCTCAAAATTTCCATTAACACTAAACCACTGCCTATACTATTACAACTAATGTCCTTAATATTGAAAACTTTGTTAATTTTTCAAATATTTTAGGCAGCAATCTCTGTGTATGATCCCATATTTCCTTATATTATTTGATTTATCTATTTGATAAATTATGAAAATAAGACTTACTGAAAATATTTATCTGCTCCTTTTAAGGTGGTACGAGCTTCATTTGCAACAGACCACATGATGACACTTGGTCGATTCTTGTCTCGATTATGAAGTTCTGTTAATGCTTTCTTGTGTGCATCAAGCAACTTGGGTTTAAATCCAAAAGCTCTATAAACAAGTTATCAATTTAATCAGCATCATTTATATAAACCTACATTTCAAGTTAGGTGTCATAACACAAGATAATAAAAAAAATGAGAATCTAGTTAATTATTTTAATATATATATATATATATATATATAATATATATATATATATAAGATATTCCTACCTGTAGATATTTAACAGTTTTATACTATACCAATTCTGACCTAAGTTCCAGTTGCATTGTAAACAAACTTGCATAAATCATATTTGAAGAGAAAAATTTAACGCTCAGACTGGGGCTTGAACTCAGGACCTTTGGCTTTCTAGGCCAATATTCTATTGAGTGAGTTACCTGAGCAAGTTCCAATCTAAATGCAAATTTTTCTCTTATATATGCTGTTAATTCCTGTACAGCAAATGCTGTGAAACCTTTGCTTCTATCTTGCAAATGGTGGCTTCTTTATTAAGAAGACATTTATTTGGGAATTTTACATTACATGGATATTTATCCATCATTGAGATGTATGAAATGAATAATAAAAACATCAAAAAAAGCCAATATTGCTTTATAATGTAATGTAAAATTCCTAAATAAATGTCTTCTTAATAAAGAAGTCACTATTTGCAAGATAGAAGCAAAGATTTCATAGTATTTGGTGCATGGAAATTAACAGTGTATATAAGAGAAAAATTTGCATTTAGATTAGAACTTGCTTAGGTAGCTCAGTCGGTAGAGTTTGGCCTAGGAAGCCAAAGGTCCTGGGTTCAAGCTCCAGTCTGAGCATATAATTTTTCTCATCAAATATGATTTATCCATCATTGAGATATATGAAATGAATAATAAAAACATTGAAAGTTGCATAAGTTATTACTTTGCCACCACCATCCATTGGGGGAACCATGGTGCTATTTTCACTCTCCATATAACTGAATTATATATGGAACTGTCATCAATAGAAACATTGTTCTTAGGCAACATCATATTTTACGAAAAATAAGAATTGAATACAAGGTAAGATGGTGGCAATAATTAGGAACTTCTACTTCTTATTTATTTATGAGAAAAATTATATATAGACCTACTAATCAGATGTTGTCACTTTTTCCATGATGTCATTATTTACAATCTCAATATGAGCAGAATCTATGCTCCATGCTGACTCAACTTTTAAATTCTGCTGTTATTTTCACCACATCTTGAAACAATTGAAATTTCAATGTATTCTGCATTGTGCATGCATAAGAATAAAATAATGCTTAAGTTAAGATTGGCACCGAAAAACGAATACAGCCTAAATAGGATAATTAAAAGCAATAAAAATGAAAAAAATTGAAGAAGAAATCAAATCAGGAATATATGAGAAAAAAATACCATTAATGACATAGAATAAATTTATTTCTTTAGTAAAAATTAATTATTTAACAACAATTAATTGTATAAGCATGACTTAAAACCGCGAAGTGTGTGGCAACCCCTGATACTTTGCGGGACGGAATTCTAGGAGCGAGCAGAGGCTATGTACTGTGAAAGAAGTAGAATAAGTGGAAGTGCTATGGAGAGGGATTGTTAGCAGACTGTTATCTTGTGACCTAGTATCAATATTGTGGTAAGAAGGTAACTTCTCAAATCTGCATGCCAGTTAACTACGAGTGTAGGAATTCAGAGGCCTGAAAAGAAGTGAAAGAGAGTGCAATTTACATCTGTCACTAAGACAGTGCCAAGAGAGATTATTAAAGTGTTCAGAATTGAACTTGATTGTAAAATTATTTAGTGTATTTATGAGTTTGCTTCATCAATAAAAGAATATAAAAGGAAATGAGTTGGTTCAAGTGATAGTACGGAGGGTTGTTTCTGATCTCTGATAACAAATGATTTTTAAGTTTTACCTTAAGAAAAGCCGTGTCTCCACCATCGAGCATGCTCTAATTGATGGCTCTTCACTCGAGCTATGGTTCGGCATCAGAGTTTCCGCTGCAGAAGACTCTTACGCAGCACAGCCATGTCTAGAAGTTCCCACTCCTCTTTATATGCTTTCCAGAGACCGTCTACTGTTCGAGGATGCCTGTTTCCCAGTGCCCTTTTGAAGAGTCCAAAGACACAAAGTCCATCGGTGATGCATCAGGAGACTTCACTGGGATGTTGCTGAATGGAATAGCATGTATTCCAGTTTCCTGCTCCCTTTCTCCAGGAATGTCAGGGTTGAACCCGAAGTGTGACTGCAGGCCTTGTCGTGGTGCACCCAGACTTGGTTTTTGTCTGTACCATAGAGAGCTGGGATTTCAGTCGGGTAAATTGGGGTGAGAACGTCTTCCTGGTAGTACTGGGAGTTGATTTTGGCCTTTTTAGCTACTCTATGAATGGTCAGTTTTTCATTGTAGGAATATCCCGCGATGACCATAAATCCATTGGAGAAACTTTCTCTGCATTCGGCCATACCACTTTTGAAAATTTTTTTCACCCCTTTCTCTATAGTAAATTGTCCGGAGTTTGTTGCAGTCTCCTAGATAAACATATGCTTCATCAAGTGTGACCAAAAAATTCCATTTTTCTCCTGCCAGGTGCTTTTCATAGTTTCCTGCTGTTGGTGCAGCATTCGGCAATGTGATGTGGCAACAATTTATGAACCCTGCTTTTGTGACGCTTCTCCATGTTTAAATCTTTGTTTATTATGGTGTTGACAGTTTTAAGGGATATTCCCAATCTGTTCGCAATCACCCTTTGTGTGGCAGGGTTACCACCAGAGATAAGGACCTTGACCTTTCTGATTACATCTGGGGTGCGGGTAGTAGCAGGTCGTGGATTTGCCCATTTTTTTTCTTTTTGGAATTAATCCCAAGCGACTCTTTCCCTTTTTATTAAGCACTGAGCTAATTCCACACTTTGACACCATAAAATTACGTTTTTGCAAGCCTCAATAATCGCGGAATAACTATAATTAGCGTCGGAAAGGGCATTAATGTACCCTTCCCAAACGGGTCTATCTGATTAGGCATTTAGAGAGCAACATGCGTGTGAGTGTAACAGAAGCAGCACACTAACTGGTTTGATCACCTCGCATGCTCCTGTCCTGATGACTCACACTCCAACGTCACAATCTACTTGGCAAATCGTTATCAGAGATCGGAAACAACCCTCCGTATTTGACGCTAGTGTTTGGGAGGTCGTAGATTGAAATCTTGGGCCAACCAACCTAAGATTTTTCTTAGTTTTTCTCAGTCATCAAGGCAAATTCTGTTAGGAAATTTCATTACTAGGACCTATATCATCAAAATAACATAAAATCAAATCAGCGAAATTCTACCAGAACACATAATGCAGAACTAATAGAAATATACAGTTCAATAATATTACAAATGAATTTTATAAGCATGATATGATGTGATGAAAGTTAAAAATTAAATTGTACCTGTTGGTAGGTGCCGTCATCCTCAACTTTGTTAAAATATTTGTATATAAAATTAACTGGAGCGCTTTCGGAAGTTATCTTCCATCTTCTGCAGGTTGAGTTTCCGTTACTTGTTGTTGTGTAAGGTGATGTATACTCCAACTGTTTGTAGCAGCAACTGACTAGTTTTTGACGATCTCATATAATGGGGTGCACCCCAGTCAAACCCATTACACGAGAACATCAAAAACAAGTCAGTTGCTGTTACAAACGTTGGAGTATACATCACCGTACACAACAACAAGTAACGGAAACTCAACCTGCAGAAGATGGAAGATAACTTCCGAAAGCGCTCCAGTTAATTTTATATACAATATATTAACAAAGTTGAGGACGACGGCACCTACCAACAGGTACAATTTAATTTTTAACTTTCATCATATGACTCTCACCTCAACGGAATTTGATATGAATTTTACTAGTATTGATGATATGATGTAGTTGTTAAAGCAATTATAAATAGGTATGAGTTTAAAAAGAAAATGTACAAGAAGTTAGTGAATAAATGTTTTTGGTGAAGATTTAGAATATATGACTAGAAAATTAATAGAAGAATATGAAAAATGGGGATTAAATTTGAACATGAAAAAAAAATATTTATCAATTGATAAACCAAAACAAAATTTAATTTTAGAGACTGGAGAATCAATAAAATCTTGTAGTGAGATCACATATTTAGGAATTAAAATAAATAACAATGGGAGTTATGAAGAGGAAATAAGAAATAGAAATAATAAAGGAAAATTTGCAATTGCTTGCCTTAATGCAACATTGTGGGATAAAAATATAAGTAATAAAAATAAAATGAATATATATCATACAATTGTTAAAAGCATCATTACTTATGGAGCAGAACTTTGGCCATTAACAACAAAAACAAATAAGTACCTTTTGGCAACGGAAATGGATTTTATACGAAGGGCCACAAGAATTTCAAGAAGAGAAAAAATTAGGAACTCGGTTATAAGGGAGAAAATGAAGATTGAAGACACTATTTTAGATTATATTAAAACTCAGCAATTAAGATGGTACGGGCATGTCCAACAAATGGAAGAGGATCGACTGCCAAAATCTGTTTTGGAATGGAAACCTGAGGGTAGACGAAGCAGAGGAAGACCTAAAACCTCCTGGAGTCAGGGAATATGTTTATATTTGAAGGAGAAACATCTACAACCAGGAGATTGGATGGACCGACAAAACTGGCTATTAGGAATCGGACGATGTCAAAGACATTAATCAACCGATGATCTATCTAAATATTACTTACCCTATGTTGACTCCTGGGCATTCATCAATGATCATTATCCCTTCTTTATCAGCAAAATCCATTATTTCTTCAGAATAAGGATAATGTGAAGTGCGATAAGCATTAGCTCCCAACCACTTGATGAGGTTGTAGTCTCTTGCAATCAATGGGAAATCATGTCCTTTTCCACGGAACTGTAACATCCATGAGATATATTAGTGAATTGTTTAACACTTACAGCCCGACCATGATAGTGCTACCACAGGCACCACGTGCATTTAATATGGATTAAGTGATTAAGTTATGATTCATGTATTTTATGTGTTTCAGGCTAAATGGCCGTGGTCTGGTTTTCTCGATGTTTCGTCTAGTACTGCGGTAGACATCCTCAGGAGATTCTGCATGTTTTTTGACTTCTTAACTCTTCAAATGTTGGCTGCAGATGTTCCAGACTGTAGCCGGCATTTGAAGAGTTAAGAAGTCAAAGAACACGCAGAATCTCCTGAGGATGTCTACTGCAGTAGTAGACAAAACGTCGAGTTTTAATAAAACCATATCACGGCCATTTAGCCCGAAAGACATAAAATACATGAATCAAAATACCTGCCATGAAAGGCTACAATTTTACATGAATAGGTTATGTTGGAATCCCCTTTATTCTATACAATACTTCATTGAATGTAGTTTTTGAGGGATAATTCAGAAAATAAATATCTTGGTTTGTTGTGTAACTAAAAAAAAAATAAACACTTGCCGTACTTTTACAATGACCCCTGTATTGAGCAGCTAATATTTATTACTTCCTGCTGTCAAAAACTAGTTCTGGAAATTGTTACTAACAAGGACACCCTCTGTCTTTTAGAATGAGGGTGGAAAAGTAAATTTTAATTGCTCTTAATTTTCTTTAGGTTGAGGTCATAATTCTGGGGCCCCCTATGAAAGATCAGTCTCGATTGAAACTGCTTACAGATAAAGAAATTGTAGAGCTTATCTATGATTCAGATTCAGATGGATTTGAATTAGAAGAACTCAGACAATTTGAGGAGGACAGAACCACAAGTGAGACTACCGAAGCAACTGATGTTCCAGAGGCTCCTCAGCCTCCACAAACACAGGAAAAAAGAGGACGATAACGACCTCATTTTCAAGGTAGTGATAATGAATTAGGTTGGAGATATCATTTACAGATTCCTGAAAAACCTCAATTTTCAGACCAATGTGGTATAAATGTCCACCGCTGTTGTCTCGATGTAGCGTGCTGCCTTGTCACACAGCGGGCCCAGGTTCGATCCCCAGTAGGGGCAGTTTTTCTGGGAGAGGTTTTTATTGGGGTTTTTCCTCATCTGTAAGACAAATGTCAGGAAAACTTTAAGGCCCAGATGGTCCCCAAAATCATATGGCCATCATCATCATCCTTCACCAGTGTGGAAAGCAACGGGAAGCTACCACACCTATAATTCCCTAGTAAAGCTGCAAGCACAGCATGAAAATCCTATGATTGCAGTGAAGGCCCTGCCTTCGGGCAGAATTACTATGGATGGATGGTGGTATAAATACAGCTTTAGATCTTATTGCAGAAAGTACAGCTCTTGATTATTTTAGTTTATTTTTTATGAATAAGTTTTAGTAAATATAGTTTCAGAAACGCATAGGTATGCGGCTCAACAAATAAGTGTAAAATTATGCTATGGTCCATTGAAGAAAAAATCAACTTACGATTTGTGGAAAGAAGTAACTGTGCAAGATATTAAGTTATTTTTTGCTTTAATTATTCATATGAACCTGATTAGAATGCACAACTCTGGGACTACTGGACCACTACACCTATCCTGCACACCAACTACACTGCTACAGTAGGTATGTCACATGATATTTAATTTTAGGAAGTGATATTTTGAGGTTATTTTAATTATATTATTTTTAGTCTGATCATCTTACCTCAATATTAATATTGAGGTAAGATGATCTATTGAGGTAAGATGATCAGACTAAAAATAATATAATGTCACATGATACTTACATTCTTACACTTAAATAATAATGAAACCTGCATACCCAGAGGTCAGCCCATATATGATCCTACCCCCAAAGTAAAACTAATTTTAAATTTACTTACATCAAAATTTAAGGAAGTCTATAGCCAGGACCAGAACTCACAGTTGATGAAGCTATCTGTGCTTTTAAGGATAGAATATTATTTTATGTGTATGTGAAAGGGAAGCCTCGTAAATATGGCATGAAAATTTACTAACTGTGTGATGCAAATACTGGATTTGTGTGCAATTTGGAAGTGTACACTGGTGCACATGACAGTGAGGAAGACTACAACAGTTCATTCAGAGTGGTCGAACTATTTTCTTGGATAGATTGTTCACAAGTCCCATTCTATGTGATCATTTATGTGATTCACTGATAAAGGTAGTGGGGACTGTGATGACAAATAGAAGAGATATGCAAAACAGCATTCTTCTAAAAACATCAAGAAGGGAGAAAAACTTGTGGTGCAAAAAGGAAATTTATTAGCAATAAAATGGGATCTCCGACTTTATTTAAAATTTATCTCGAAAGAGTATTAAGAGACTGGAGGAAAAAATGTAAAAAAAATGAGCATACCCATCCAAAGTACACATGTATATTCACTAAATTTTGCAGATGACCAGGTATTAATAGCACAAGACCACAATGACATAGAATATATGGCTAAAAAACTAAAAGAAGAATATGAAAAATGGGGACTTTATATAAACATTGGGGGGCACGCCGTAACGTAGTGGTTAAGGCACTGAGCTACAAGCCGGAGGGTCGAGGGTTCAAGTCCCGTTGGGGTCAGGATTTTTTAACTGACCCAAACCCTCTGGCGGCACTATGGCCCTGGGGTCGACTCAGCCTCTAACTGAAATGAGTACCAGACGCTTGTTCTGGGGTAAAGGCGACCGTCACGCAGGGCTGGCAACCCGGCTGACATAAAGTGCCGATTGTCTAGAAAAAGTGGGAGCCCTAACCTCCTACTACCCCAAGGGTCTCCGGGCCTGTTGTGGGATCAAAAGAGAGAAGATATAAACATTGAGAAAACTAAATACCTGTGTATAGGAGAAGAAATGGAAAATATAAATTTCAACAATGGAGAAGAACTAAAACCTAGTATTGAATGCACTTATTTAGGAACAAAATTAGACCATTCAGGCAATAACACAGTGGAAATTAAAAATAGAATCACACAAACAAAAAAGTAATAAATGCTTTAAACTCTGTTTGGTGGAGCAAAAATATTACAAAAAATAGAAAATTACAAATATATCAAACCATAATTCAGAGCATTTTAACATATGGTGCTGAAGTCTGGCAAATTCCTACCAGGGAAATGAAAAGAATTTTAAGTACAGAAATGGATGTTTTAAGAAGATCAGCTGGAAAATCTAGAATGGATAGAATACAAAATAAAGAAATAAGGGAAATTATGGGTGTACTAGAGGAGCCAGACATCATAAACATTATAGAAAAGAAAATATTACAGTGGTATGGCCATGTCAAAAGAATGCCAAAACAAAGATTGCCTAAAATTGTTATGGAATGGATTCCAATGGAAAGGTGAAAGAGAGGAAGACCAAAGAAAACTTGGATAGAAGGGGTACAAGCAGCTATGAATATCAGAGGAATGGAGGAAGATCAATGGATGGACAGAGAGGAATGGCGTTTGGTTTCCGGAAAATGGGGACAGCTGCTCTGATACCAGATGATGATGATGATAAAATGGCATGACACTCATGATGTTTACGTGCTCACATCAGCTCATGATGATAACATAGATATAATGCAGAGGGCTAGGGGGGGGGCATATCAGAAATGCAAACCAACTGCAGTTGTCGACTACAATAAATTCAAGATTGGAGTCGACAAATCTAATCAAATGCTATCTTACATTTCTTTCCAACGAAAATCAGTAAAATGGTGGAAAAAATTATTTTTAGATTTATTTGACCCTGCCCTTGTCAATGCATATCTCCTTATGCCTAAACAGGATAATAATAAAATCTCCCTAAATGTGTTCCTGCGAAAAGTTGCAGAGGGTCTTGTAGCTAGTGTTGGTACACTTGAACAATCTAGGAAGAGTTCTGCAGGAAGACTTGTATGCAGAAACCATTTTCCTTACAGGGTCCCTGCTACAAATAGCAAAGCAGAGGGAACATCACAATGGAGATACAAAGTTTGCGCTGATTGAGCAAGAAAAAAAAAGACAGGCAAATCACGAGTTTCATACACGGCGAGGCGTGTGTTGTGGGGTTGTGCTTGGGCGAATGCTTCAAGAAATATCAAACAAAACTAAACTACTGGGAATGAGAGATAGATGCTGTGTTTAAATAAGTGTATTAACATACATAGCAATAACAGAATAGTTATATAATGTACAGTGCATAGTGAAATTCAGACTATTTGATCATCTACAATGCAGCATCCTCAGTAAAAATCGTAAGTAAATAAGTATTCTTCAACATAATATTACATACGTAATAACCTATTTTGAAAAATTACAGTGTTCTATATCCAAAATTAATATAGAAAATATTTCCTCCGAGCATAGCATTTGAAGGATTTAAAACTTAAAACCCTGCTGGCAGAGGGGTAGCAGGACATTTAAATTGCCCCAGCTGCTAATTGTTACTACCCGTTTAAGGAGTAAGTGCAGCTGTTGACGGAGGGCATTGAAGTCGTGTTTATGCAGGAATAGAACACGTGACACTGCTATCTATGAGTGCAGAGGGGAACGGGATGTGGGACGCTGACAGTATACACTGCCTTACATGATGTCACATGTAGCAACAAACAGAGCTTCGTGATTCTTTCCGCCCTGCAGAGATATTTTGAATGACTAATAACAAGGTTCTCCTACATAAATTATATTTTTATAGTGGCTGTGCAATATTGTAAATAAGATGGTCAAAATTTTGTTTTTTTTTTTTCCCCTCCTGTTTGAAGTAGATAATTATGTTTTCATTGACTTAATTATGAGTTTCCAAATTGTTAAAATACTTGCATCAGAATCTTCATGTCTTCCAAAACCTCTCATATAGATTGGTTTCCCATTAATTGTAAAAGTATCATTGGTCCATTCTAATTTTCTAATTCCAACTGGTAATCGATAGATGTCTTCCATTCCTCCATTACCTGGCAATAAGTGAACCTGAAATAATAATAATAATAATGACAATTACAATGACAATAATAATAACAATGGTGTTGATAATAATAATAATAATAATAATAATAATAATAATAATAATAAGCCTCGGATAGGAAAAGATGGTGTGGATATATAATGAGAACAAGAGACACAGGGACAAACAAAGAAGTATTGAAATGGATACCTCCTGGAAAAGGAAAATGTGGTAGACCAAAGCCAACATGGATAAAAGGAATTCAAGACAACATGAAGAAGAAAAATATGACAGAAGCAGACTGCAATAGCGGGAAGTGTGGAAGAATAAAATTGTATATTTTGGTTGAGGATACCTGTGTAAATAACAGAAACAATCCTGAAATAATAAAAAAATAATAATAATTGTGACATAATAATAATAATAATAATAATAATAATAATAATAATAGGCTTATGTGGGGCACGCCGTAGCTTAGTGGTTAAGGCACTGAGCTACAAGCCAGAGGGTCGAGGGTTCAAGTCCCGTTGGGGTCAGGATTTTTAAACTGATCCAAACCCTCTGGCAGCACTATGGCCCTGGGGTCGACTCAGCCTCTAACATAAATGAGTACCAGACACTTGTTCTGGGGGGTAAAGGCGGCCGTCACGCAGGGCTGACAACCCGGCTGACATAATGTGCCGATTGTCTAGAAAAAGTGGGAGCCCTAACCTCCTACTACCCCAAGGGCCTCCGGGTCTGTTGTGGGATCACTTTACTTTACTTTAATAGGCTTATGTAGGTAGTATTTTATTTAATGATGCTCTTTAACAGGTCAGGCCATTGCTACATAAAGGTGTGTGTGATAGGACCAACAAGTTTCACCCAGATGTCTCTTATTTCAAAGTTGAAGTTCTTTTATGTGATGTAAACTTATAACATGGATCCATAGTTTATTCCCTTCTGAAGGAATCATACCTAATATTTTTATGCCCTGAACAATCTATTAACTCCCATCCAGGTTTGAAACCACAGACCTTGAAACATAGTAACCACTAGTCCATCAGGACTGACTAGTAGTAGTGGTAGTATCTTCTTAAGTGTCACTGCAGTCCAATGTGGAGCTTTGCCTCTTTCACTGACCTCTTCCATTTCTCTCTCTCCTTATATCTTACATTCCATTTTATGAATTTTCATTTCCTAATATCATTGTACACATTATCCCACCATGTGGGTTTAGGTCTTCTTTTTTGACTTTTTTCCCCCCCCTGCAGATGATCAACAGAAACTTGATAAGGGGCTCTCTTTTCCTCCATTCTACTCATATGTCTTATCCACTTTAGTTTCATAATTAGTAATAGTAGTAATAATAATAGTAGTAGCAATATTAGTAATAATAATAATAATAATAATGATAATACACCATGTTCCAAAATGATGGCCTCAGGAGGCTCTAGGGGAGTAGGAGGTTAAGGCTCTCACTTTTTCTAGACAATCGGTACTTGATGTCAGCTGGGTTGTCAGCCCTGCATGACGGCTGCCTTTACCCCCAAAACAAGTGTCTGGTACTCATTTATGTTAGGGGCTGAGTCGGCCCTAGGGCCATAGTGCTGCCAGAAGGTTTGGGTCAGTTTAAAAATTCTTACCCCACCGGGACTCGACCCTCGACCTTCCGGCTTGGAGTGCAGTGCCTTAATCACTATGCTACAGCTGTGCCCCCGTCTTTGAAATATGTACTAAAATTTCTATTGACACCAGTTTAATATAAATCCAACAAATGACTGCAGCGCTATACCAAGTTGTAACCACGGAATGTTTCTGCAGACCCGATGTGTGTGTATATATATATATATATAGGTTTCAATTTCTATAACAGAAAATATGGAATATTTATCTTTAATAATAATTGTACTTAAAACATACAGTTTATATCAGTAACTGATGTAACTGTTGAATGGTATCATGTTTTACAGAGTAAAAGTAAAATAACAATCTCTGTAAAGTTTTCACTTTTGTTTCAACAAACAATTGTGAATACAGTATATATATATATATATATATTATATAGGAGGAATTACAAAATACATATTTTGAGTTTTATGTTTTAATAAACATTAGTCACTATTTATACAAAAAAAAGACAACTGACATAACTACACTCTATTTCAAATGACTACGCAGCAAGAGTACACACAGTTGTCTAGCCTTGAAGCTGGCATTGGCTGTTTGATGAAATAATGACGGAATTCACTGTGCTCACTCCATACACAATAAGACAGTAGAGAGCAAGTGAGTGAATGCAACACAGTAAAGATATTGAGCTCATAAATAAATATTGAACTAAATTTACTAATACGGTGTAAAATCAGTGTTTTAGTGTATTTTCTGTGTTAAAGTTTGGTGTAATGTTTTGATATCCACCTATTGAACTATATTTTCTGTCTTCATAGAGTTTTTAATTTCCTTGTTTATCATCTCGCTGTTTGTCATTGAAATTAACTTCTGAAATGGATAATAGCTTCCTTACCTTGCCAATAAAAAAGCATAAAGGACAATACTGAACTTGCTATTCGAGACATAGCTTCTAAAGCAGCTTCATCCCTGGGTGTGTCGATTAGAAGTGTGTTTCAGGTATTAAACGAATACAAAAACACAGGTCAGTTAAAATCTCCAAAGAAACAGAAAACTAAAATTAAAACCATTTTAAATTCCACTGACGATTTTACAAAGGCTGCAATTCGAAGCAAGATTCATGCATTTTTTGTACACAATTAAATTCTAACATTAGATAAAATTCTTTCTGCCATAAATGATGACAGTGACATTCTTAATTTCAGTAGAAGTACTCTGTATAGGCTTCTTTTAGAGATTGGATTAAAATTTGAGAAAATAAGGAGAAATAGCTATCTATCAGATAGAGAGGATCTTATATGGTAGGTTTTTTCAGGATATTGGACGGTATAGGTCCTAGGGAAAACCTATATATTACATGGATGAGACCTGGGTGAATGAAGTGATCACTAGAAGTAAAGTGTGGCAAGATAAGACTGTAGTAAGTGCTAAAGATGCTTCTTTGAGAGGGTTAACAATTGAGGGGCTCAGTGGAATAAGGGCCCATCCCAACCAATGGTTGATTTTTAGTTATTTGCAGATTATGTATCATATGGCTATCTTCTGTTAATCTTTAGAAGCTCATAATTCTAACTTTGCTCAAAAGAGGTTAAATGAGACTTTATGTCTAAGAAAAATTTCTAACTTCTTCACGCGCGCGGGGAATAAAGGCCCATCCCAACTGCTGACACGTGACCGTATATTGTCCGCTACTCTGTAATCCGCTGTAATACTGACTAGCATTGACGGCAAATATCAGTAAATGCAGAATGGCTGATGCGGCAGATACTTGTGCAAATGGAAATAGTGTAATAAAATATAAGAAAAGAAAAATAAATGTGCAACAGTAGAATAAAATGAAGCAGAACATTTTACGCAACAGTGGAAATGAATATATATCGGCCTGAATCAGTTGCTTCAAGAAGTGCGGACGAAATTGCTTGTTGCTTATTAAAAGCTGTGCCACTGATTGAAAAAAGTGCTAATAAAAAGAAACTTATAATGTATCTAGTGATTCATGTGTTGTTCAAAACAAGAATTATACAATAATGGGACTTTGGCTGTACAAGATTGATTGTGGTTGGTTTGAAGAAATTGAACATAAATGTCTTCTACAGGTCACACTTTCCTTCCCTGTGATGCTGACTTTGGTGTGATTGAAAAATTAAAAGAAAACACAAGTGGTTTATACACCTGAACAGTGGGCTCAGCTCATAAGAAAGAGTTGAACAAAAAACCATTTACAGTAATTGAGAGAAATGCAGAAGATTTTAAATATTTGGATAACTTAAATGTTCACAAAGAGAAATGTGACGCTGGACAACCATAAGGTGGGCATCAGAAAATCATCTCAGTTTCGTTTTGTGGAAAACAGACACGTAATATACATACATCTATTTTCAGTTATTTGGCTTTAGAGGAAGTAATAACCCTTTAAAAAAGGGAAAGGAAAGTGTCCAGTATTACGAGATGTAATATTGATAACAAAATATCCTAATGATAGGATGATAAAGAAGACATCATGACTCTCATAACATTTGTGCCACCTGTACACCAGACATTTTAACAGTAGCCTTAAATCAGATGATGATGATGATGATAATATAAATGCTGCAAACGTAGAATACGTAGATTAATGCAATATTCAAGTTAAAAAGTGTTATTTAATTTCTTTATTTATGTTGTATTTTTTATATTCTCAATTTTCTTTTTCTTTATTAGACATACGAACAACGTAGTGGTCTATACATTTGCAGGCAGAAAGCTTATTTTATGTACAAGACATGTACCAAATATTATCAATGTGTGCTCTATATATTTTACTCAATGTAGAATTTAATAAAATGCTATTTTTCTCCAAACTTAGTGCAGTTGGGATGGGCCCTTATTCCACTGACCCCCTCAATTGGTTTTGAAAAATCCAAGTGGTAAAGGAAAATGGCTGATAGTAGTGCATATAGGCAATGAAAAAGGATTCGTAGACAATGGTTTGTTAGTATTTGAATCACATCTATGAAAGACTACCATGAACAGATGAGGGGAGAGAAATTCCATGAGTGGTTTTCAAAAATACTCCCTAGTATTGAACCAGGTGTCATTGTTCTTGATAACACCATTTATCGCTCTGTTAAGAGTGAAAAGTTACCCACGCAAGCTTGGAAAAAAGATAAAATTCTTCAGTGGCTTAAAATTAAACAGGTTCCATTGGATAATGATGATCTATTGAAGAAAGAGATGATGTAACTTGTTTCACAATACAGAACTTTATATGATAAACTAGAAGTCCCGGCCACGCGTTGCTGTGGCTAAGGTATACGTTAAAAATTTTAATTAAGTTGCTGTCTTTCAGCCAGATTACTTAAAACTAATACTTACACACGAAATTAATAATATTGAAAATAAAATAAATACTGAACACACTTAAATTATGAAATAATCAATATTTGTAATTCAATTGAAATTCGTGGTTGCAACAAAAAGCACAGCCATCTGGATCTCTCTTTGTTAAATAATAAACCAATTATCTTACCAAATTACCTTACACCGCCATCTGTTAGAATCGTATGGAACTCACAGATAATTATAACTCTTTGTCTCTTTGTTAAATAATAAACAAATAATTTGCAATAAAAAATAATGTGACTATAAATTTAGTTATAAACTACCCTAAGGGTCATATGCAAATACATTAGTCTCTACTCAAATTACTTCCAATCACTGGTGAGCTGACTCACCGTGAGCAATTGCTGAGATCGAATTAACGGCTGACTTACCGGTCATGCATGGAAGTTGACGTTTTCGTAATATTGGCAACAAATTACCCAGAATTCTCAGCGATAAAACCACTTTAGTTATTTTCGTCTGCTATAGAAGAACGCATTTACACTTGCGTCCTGCAAATAATACCATATACAACGACGTCTGCATCGTGCAATATTACGCCGATTCTGCTGTTCTTCCAGTTGAATTCTTTGGTAGACTATCAAATTCCTCTTCTCCGCGTATACCGAAAACATGATCGGAGTCTTCAAGGTCCGACATCTTGGATAAAGCTGCAAAGGTTTCAAACTACATCGGTTATCATCGGTTCCCTTTGGGATTTTCACGATAAGTTTCTATCTTGAGCTATGATCTTAAGGTACCTCGTCAGGTAACTTACAATTATTATCGCATGAATAGATTTCTGAGTAAGAAAAATGTATTTGGATAAAACTTTCTCAGCAGAGAATGCCTTTTACTGTCTAATGCGTTCAAATATTCGACCCTAAGTCTCAAGTTGGATCAAACTGCACACAGTGTGCAAAATTTTATTAAAATCGGTTCAGTAGTTTAGGATTCCATCGCGGACAAACAATGTGACATGAAATTTTTATATATTAAGATATGTTGTGGATGAAATGACCAAAAGTGACAATATGACTGTACTTTGTTTACCTCCATATCACTGTGAGTTGAATCCTATTGAGTTGATATGGGCTCAGGTAAAGAGTTATGTAACGTTGCTTAATAAAACATTTAAATTACGAGATGTCAGGTTGCTTCTTCATGAAGCTCTAGAATGAGTCACAACCGAAAACTGGGCAGAGTGCATGCATCATGTGACAGAGACTGAAGAACCTCGAATGTGGGATATGGTTAACACTAGTCTGCATTTTAAACCTTTTTTTTCAGATGATTTATTTAAAATAGGTGTTCTTAAATCAATTGTTTACACTGATTCCAGAAATTATTTCCATTTTTGTCTATCACGTCAGGTTTTTGCACAAATTAAGAATTTATATTTTCACATTTTAGCTACTACAAGCACAATATACTCAATCTTCTTTTCGAAGAAATTAATGAACTTTGAAATTCCCGGTGAGAATGACCTGGTTTCGAGGTTTTTCAGTCAGCCAATGGAAGGAGAGAAGGACAACTCTTCAAGACGACAGAACAACGGTCGTGATGATACTGAGGATGGAACAGAAACTATGTTCCGAAACTAGTTTATAATCAAATAAGAAGAACAATATGAGGTGAGTGATAAAAATATTCTAACTTAATGAATATACCTCATAGTGAGAATTCCTAAAATAAGTAATTCTCAATCTTCATTTCACACAAGCTAAATTTTTTGTTAAAAATATATGTTAAAAATACTGTAGAGAACTGTCCTAATAATTTTGTGACTACCTTGTAACAAAAACAGAAAGTAAATGGTGTTCCATTAATTTTGAAACCTACTCTTTTTTGACTTCCTTGAAATTACTCCATTTTTAGTCTCCCTCATCAGCATCCAACAGTAGTTTCCATTCCATGTTACCTGTTACCTCCTCTCCATCTCATTAATATCCTGGTGAAAACGTTCACCTTGCTCTTCACTATAATGTTCGAGATTTTCGGGGAAGTAGTCGTTATGGAAACATATAAAGTCAACTTTCACACTCGTGTTACAATTCAACTTTTTGAAAATTTTCAACATATTTTCCACAATTAAATTATTGTAAATCAATGGTAAAGAGAAAAATGTTTGCCTGAACCGGGAATTGAACCCCGAACCTTTAGCTTTCCGTGCTAATGCTCAGACCACCGAGCTAATCCAGGCTTCATTCCCATCCAAGCAAGAATCCTTCCTTTACCTTTACTCTACTGGCCCCACATTCAATTGCAATGAATCATCATTCACACAAATACACAATGAATGGCTTCTACCTGAAGAAGACATGAAGGACTCCACACAGCTATAGCATTATTTATTAAATTAATATTGGGAAGCTAAAGCTATTACTATGATAAAAATAAGTAAATTAATAAACACAATTAAATTATTGTAAATCAATGGTAAAGAGAAAAATTTTTGCCTGAACCAGGAATCGAACCCCGAACCTTTAGCTTTCCGTGCTAATGCTCAGACCACCGAGCTAATCCAGGCTTCATTCCCATTGTGTGAATGATGATTCATTGCAATTGAATGTGGGGCCAGTAGAGTAAAGATAAAGGAAGGATTCTTGCTTGGATGGGAATGAAGCCTGGATTAGCTCGGTGGTCTGAGCATTAGCATGGAAAGCTAAAGGTTCGGGGTTCGATTCCCGGTTCAGGCAAAAATTTTTTCTCTTTACCATTGATTTACAATAATTTAATTGTGTTTATTAATTTACTTATTTTTATCATAGTAATAGCTTTAGCTTCCCAATATTAATTTAATATTTTCCACAAATGCCTTGTATTTAGGATCTAGTTCTTTTTCTCTGTGTCTGTACCATGAGTAATGTGTTCCTAGTTCTAGAAGATTCTTACTTTTAAGCCATGAGCCTAGTACTTCTGCAGATTCCTTTGGCAAATTCAGATCACGAACTAGATCATTAAGGCCACTTTGAGAGAATCGTGGAGTAAAGCCATCTTCAGGCTGATATCATCAGTATCGTCATCAGTGATTGCATCAAGTTCACTTTCAACATTATATTCTGTCAGGTTCTCTAAAACAGCTGGAGGAAGAGGACCAGGCAGCTCTTCTCCATATGGAACTGGCTTAATGGCTGAAAGGATGCTTGGATATACAATTTGGTTCTTATTTTTTTAATTATACCCCTGAACATTAAGCAAACAGGAGTAACAGTCATTAAGGTGGTCTTTAGGCTCCCTCCACACCATAGGAATCACAAATGGCATGCACGTTTTCTTCCTTTTTGTCCACAATCTTAACCTCTCAACACAATGGCAGCAAACTTTATTCGGTGAAAATGCCTTATCCTGGTCACCAGGTTTCACTTTAAAATAAGCATAGTAAGCTTTTTTCACAAAGTCTGTAATATCCGTTCTTTGCTTAAGCATTGTATAATTTCCACAAATATAGAAGAAAAGTTAGGATTGTTCACACACTTGCGTGTAGACATTGTCATACTTGCAGTCACACTAGAGAGATAAAATGAGAACAGCATTGATAATGCAAGTGTCTGAGAAGTCACCCAATAACAACCTCAGCAGCAGTTGTGCCAAACTAAAGGCTTAGAGGCTTGAATTGACTAATTTCCCTCCAACAATACTCATTACCATCTGGCACATATTATGCTTTCACCAATAAATATATGAAAACAGATTAGGTCCATTGTGAAACAACTGTACGTGATAGAAGAAAACTAAAAACAGTTCTGGAATCAGCATAAAAAAGTGAACTAATACAACATATTAGTTTTCAGTCATCTGATATCATGCAGACTAGTGTAATATATTGGAAGAGGTTGAAGAAATGATCATCAACCTAGAAGAAGTCTGAACTACTGATTCCGAATAAACAAAGGTACATGTAACATTATTTACTTGATTTTTAGCCTGTATGAAAGTTTCAGTAGGTAAGCTAGTTTTATAAGGTTGTGAACTGTGCTTCAGTAGGCTGAGAACGTTGACTCAAAGGTCACACATCTCTGTAGTTGTCTGCTGCATAGACATTTGAAATAGACTATAATGCTTCTGCATAGTATAAGAGTATTAATTAAAATAAATAACAATTCTTTGTTACGTATGAGTTTGTTCATATTCTACAATATTCTGGAATGTGGGCACTTGAAATTCTTTTTAATAGCAGAGAAGAAACTTTAATTTTTATGCGTTATATCAAATTTTACATGGAATTCATTAAAAATACATTTGAACACAATTTATATCAAAAATTAATTTTCATACTGATACTGCATTAATTTTTTTTATTTAAAATTTTGAAATTTTTTATAAAGGTAATTATAAAATAATTTATATGATACTTTGAAAACAGATTTTTAAAATTACTGATTTACATTAAGAAAATTTTCTTGATAAGTATTCTTGACAAATAAAAAAAATTTAATAAGTAAGGTATTTGAGAAAAGATCTTACTTGAAGGCTGTATAAGTATGCAGGCTCTGGGTCCATTAGATACGGCCACCATAACTTTGCTTGTGGAATTACAAGTTCACCTTCCGTTGCATTAACATCACGTATAATGTAGTTGCCATCTCTGTCCAAGACACTCACAAGAACGTTGCTACTGTTTTCATTGTTATTACCAATGGTGATGGAGTATTTAATAATACCTGAAACCATTTAACTTTATTACAAGAGACACCTGGTAGTATTAATAGCATACTATGATGCGAGGTTGGGAAGTGGTTTTTACAGAATTGAGGAAAATGTTTAAAAACAGAGCGATAGCGAGGTTTTTAATTTCTGATATTCTGTAAAACACTTCACAAATGTGCACTGTACATTTTTTTTTTCATGATGGTGTTTTCAAAAATAATAGATAAATAATAGTAAAATAATAACACTTTATAAAGTTGAACATTAATGTGGCATTTAAAACTAATAAAACTTTACGAAATATAATAAAAAAACAATAAAACCAAAATAAAAAAATAAAAATTATCAGGTGTATATAAATTGAAGTGTGGCACATGTGATAATGTCTATATAGGACAAACTGGTAGACCTTTTATCTCTCGGATAAAGGAACACATGAGAGCATATAACAGAAATTTAGAATATTCAAAATATGCTAACCACCTATTCCAATCTAATCATTGTTTTGATCCAAATTTTGAAATTTTACATGTTTGTGATAAGGGTAAGAAGTTAGATCTTTTGGAGACTGTAGAAATAAATAAATTGAAAAGTAGTAACAAACTGTTAAATTCTCAACTTGATTTGAAAGAATCCCCTTTGTTAAATTTAAAAATTTAAATAAATATTGTTGTATTGTTGCTTAGATCAGTTGATATGTACTATAATAACACAATTCATAATTTATTAACATGTCTGAAAGAAGGTACAGTGTACCGAAACAGCTGTCACTGAATTATATAATAAATATGAAAATCAAATAAAACTACATTTTATTTTTATTTAATTAATAATAATCTTTGTTGGAAATATTTATATTCGTTATAAACAATTGACTAACATTAACAGTGTGGACAATATTTATTAGTTGAAACAACAGGAGGCCATGAGACCAATTTAATATAAAATGGCAAGTATGTATTTATTGTTTTATATTGTTTCAAATAAAGTTCAGTTCATTTAAAATGCAGCGATTTGTTTCATATAATGTATATTAACGCTACCTTGTGGATATTTTTTTACATATATTGTATGTAGTATACATAGAGGGCAGTGGTTTTACTTCCCATACGCATGTTTGTAATATGTAATATTACAGTATAGTTATTTTATTATAGTATAGTTATTTAGATTGGCAACCCTGAAATGTAAGAAGTTGAACTTTCAATCATGGTCGCCTCTGCCTGCTCCTGGAATCTCCTTCCTCAAGATATCAGGGGTTGCCGCACACTTGGCACCTTTAAGTCATGCTTATACAGTTACCTGTTGTCTAATAATTAATTTTTCTCTATTTATTTAATTTTATACTATGTCATTAATCTTTTCCTCGTTTTTTTATATATATTGTACATATTGTATATTTAATTCGTTAAATTTAGAGTAAATCAAAATACATGATAAATATTAATTGTATTGTATTCATAACTTGTAATCGTTTATATATATTGTAATTTAGATTTAAGACTTTTCTTTTGTATTTTTTTAAACCTGGTTGAGTGGTAGACAAGGCCTTAAGGCCTTAACTCTGCCAGGTAAAATAAAGCTATTATTATTATTATTATTATTATTATTATTATTATTATTATTATTATTATTACTATTATTATTATTATTATTATTACTGGAAGTACAAAAAAACGCACTATTGTGCAAAATATAATAATAAAGGAGAAGTAAATTAATGTGTCATTTTTTACATCTTATCTCATATTTTATGTTTCTTTAAACACAGGAACTAGTTTTCAAGAGAAGGTTCTCTCTCATTTTCAACCGACTCAGTCATAATGTCAGTTGAAAATGAGAGAGATCCCTCTCTTGAAAATTAGTTCCTGTGTTTAAAGAAACATAAAATATGAGGTAAGATGTAAAAAATTCACATTAATTTACAAATTAAGAACCTCATAATGTTATTTCCCATATTTAACTATGAAAGGAGAAGTACTTTAGCCATCCGACTCACAGATAATATAATTGCCGGACATCTATTGCTGACTCTTTTAGGAAATACTGGACCCTCATGCACAAACCATGCAAATATTACATGGAGTGAACTTAGTTGGAAAAACTTTAATTTGATTTCCACTATACATTTTCTAAGTCCTACAGAATAACAGTGCGCATGCGCAAATTTTATAGAATTGGCACTAGTGGAACCACATATCTGTGAAGTCCTACAAAAAGTTTATAGAGTTGTCACTAGATGGCACCACATAGCTGTGAAATCGATATGACTAACCTTTGCAATAAATTCTCAAATATTTATTAGAAATGGATGTACACTAACGTCCCCTTTCTTAACCTAACAAAATACATGTATATTATTTAATGAAGTGTACACTAATCAAATTACACTAACTTGTCCCATCAGAACCCAATAAAATGAAGTTAATTTCTTGTGGTATGGTGTGGAATTAATTGTGAGTGCTTTGAGGAAGTGGCTGAATTCAAATACCTAAGAACAATAATCACAAATAGGAATGAGATGCACAAAGAAATTAAAAATAGGCTCAATTCTGGAAATGCATGCTATTATGCATTGCAGAGACTTTTGATGTCCCAACTCCTTTCAAAAAACGTTAAGCTGAAAATATATAAAACTATTATTCTACCAGTTATATTATATGGGTGCGAAACATGGACTCTTACTTAAGGGAGGAAAGGAGATTACGAGTATTTGAGAATAAAGTTCTTAGGAAAATTTTTGGACCAAAGAGAGATGAACAGACAGTGAATGGAGAAGACTACATAACAATGAACTACATGGTCTTTATAGGAAGCCAGATATAATAAGAACAGTTAAGTCTCGTAGACTGCGATGGGCAGGACATGTTGCGCGTATGGGGAATGAAAGACGTGCATGGAAACTTCTTGTAGGAAAGCCAGATGGAAAACGCCCAGTTGGTAGACCAAGAATGAGGTGGGAGAACAACATTAACTATGATTTGAGGGAAGTAGATTATACAGGGAATGATTGGAAAGCATTGGCTCAGGATAGGGATGTATGGAGAGCTTATGTCCGCGTGGCCATGAACCTATGGGTTCGATAGTGCCAGTGTGTATGTATATAACACCAATTTCACTGACATCTTGTGGAAGTTACATGAAGAATTACGCATCTCGTGCATAAGCACTGCGGTTCTGTAGAACTCTGAAGAAATCATTGTGTAAGTAGATAAATATTTAATAACTGTAAAGTAAGTATCATTGTAAATCATTTAAATAGTATGAAATATTAGTAAAGATGGAAGAAGTATGTAGAGCAACAGAATTAGAAGAATATAGTATGGAAAATTAAGTGGAAATTAATCTAAAGTTGAGCCTTAATTGTCCTTAGTTGTCCTAGCAGTGATTGGTTTACATCGTTTCTTACACTTTAGTATATGGTACCTTTCACATTTCTCTGAGCACAAATCACGTATCGACAGTATGCAATGAAAACCACATAACTCCAGTAGCCAGCACAGAAATATGTGATGCATATTAAATTAATATTGGGAAGCTAAAGCTATTACTATGATAGAAATAAGTAAATTAATAAACACAATTAAATTATCGAAATCCATGGTAAATAGAAAAATTTTTGCCTGAACCGGGAATCGAACCCCGAACCTTTAGCTTTCCGTGCTAATGCTCAGACCACCGAGCTAATCCAGGCTTCATTCCCATTCTCTTTACCATTGATTTACAATAATTTAATTGTGTTTATTAATTTACTTATTTCTATCATAGTAATAGCTTTAGCTTCCCAATATTAATTTAATAAATAATGCTATAGCTGTGTGGAGTCCCTTCATGTCTTCTTCAGGTAGAAGCCATTCATTGTGTATTCGTGAATGATGATTCATTGCAATTGAATGTGGGGCCAGTAGAGTAAAGGTAAAGGAAGGATTCTTGCTTGGATGGGAATGAAACCTGGATTAGCTCGGTGGTCTGAGCATTAGCACGGAAAGCTAAAGGTTCGGGGTTCGATTCCCGGTTCAGGCAAACATTTTTCTCTTTACCATTGATTTACAATAATGTGATGCATAACCTGTTGAGAACACGGACTTCAAATTTATTAATAACTTGACTTGTATTCTGTAGTAAAATATGTGGGAACTATTGCTGTATAAATTTTCATAATTATTTAAAACAGTTATTTGTTTCTCCTGTAAAATTTACCAAAATGGAGTTAAGAGGTTTTCATTGCCCACCATTGATATGCACATTTGGAAAGTCTTATTGGAGCACAGCTTGTGGTGGAAGCCGTGGATTACCAATCTTGTAATCACATGACACATTTCACAGTTCGACTTTATCCATAATCTGTGTTGGATCGCACAGTTTGCGTAGAATTGCCACTAGTATGTCCTTTTTCTTCTCCCACAGGGTTTGTAGAAGTGCATTCTAGGCAGGAGTAGTGTCATTTGCAGATTTTCTATTGAGAAGGTCTCTCTGGTGAATTTGTGTACCAGCCTCGATCTCGTACTCAGTGATACTCCTAAGAGTCTCTTGGGATGCCTGGACTTAACTTTTTCTATCTCTTTCAACTGCTTATATGTGAGATGTTCCCACACCAGGTTGATTCCTTGCACAAGTATGGATACTATCTTCAGCCTGAACTGGTCCATAGCGGCACTGGTTGAAGCAACCTGATACTCCTGATTTCATTCATGGCACTAATTCTGCCACCTTTCTTCTTCTAATGTGTATTCTGAAGCTCTTCCTTGTTGTCTGTATTGTGAAGGGAAGTATTAAAATGAAAAATTGCTGGATTTCTAAAAATTATCTATTTTATCTAGGATAAAATAAAAGTTCATCATGCAGGAACTGCATAAAGTTAGCAAATTCCTCAACAAGTCAAATTTATGATCCAGTTTTGCAAATTTACAGAATACAGCTTCCTTTTGTTAACCCTTAAATTGGAGGAACTCGATTTCTTATGCCAGCTTATATTTAAATGAGTTGGACTGCAGTCAAAATTAAACATACATAACTGTAAGCTATTACCTATTGTATATTGTTGTATAATTTAACAAAAATTTAAATATTTTCTACTAAATCATTTGTCCATTGCTTTATTATATTTATCAAATATTAAACCAATGTATCTTATAGAATGCATTGCCAATTATAAGATTAATAAAATAATATGCTATATAATACATTGTAAAAAAATGTGAATCTGGTGATTACTAGAGGATTTTTTAATTTTGGGTTTCTCGTGAACCCCAGATTGTACTGATTTTTTTGGAGAAAACCTCCTCGTTTTATTTTAGTAGCATATACTGATTTTCATTGCAAAAATTGAAAATTGCAACCACTAGAATGATTTTTAAATTTAAATTTTAGATTGAATACTCTTACTCTTAATGATCCAATTTTGCTGATAAATAAATTTGGACCTTAAAATTCATCGGAGAACATTTTGTTTAAACAACTCACCTCATAGGATTCATCATGCTTCCATGATACCACGGTTTCAAACACAGTCGTGTTCATCCTCAGCCATAACTCCAACTGACAAAATTCTTCGGCCGTCAACTGTTCTATTATCGCCATCTTCAGTGCTGCCATCTATGACTGAATTTATGAATTTCGAAATCAAAGTAATTTCGTTAGGGATATCAAAATTCGTTGATCTATCTTTATTTTTCTGAATGTATATTTTCTCCCTAACTGTCAATTCCAAAGGCTTCTCTACTTGTTTTAAAAGTTTGGCTTCTCTTCCAATTTTATGATGTTCTAATAAACTATGTGCAGCAGTTGTAGATTTTTCAATTTCACAATTTTTATATTTCTGAAATGTTCTTTTGTCCGAATTTCTAAATTACTTTTTGTTTTTCCTATATAAACTTTATTGCAATCTTCAGAACTTATTTGATAAATTCCAGATTTCTTACTGTCTGGGATTTTGACTTTTTTATTGGTACTAAGAAGATTACCCAGACTAAATTTATTTATTGGTGCCAAAGAAATGTTGTATTTGTCAAAATTTTTTTGAAATTTTCTATGCATTTCAGGATGGTAAGTAATTTTCTTGTATTTTTTCTTTTCTTTGCAATTTTGTTGACTAGTATATTCATTAAGTCTTTTTTTATGTTTGAATTTCTTCAACTCATTTATAATTAATTCTTTATCAAAACCATTTAATCTAGCAGTGTTTAAGATATGTTTATACTCTTTGTTGAAATTTTCTTCATTTAATGGTATATTTGCTCAATCTATAAATTAAGCTATTGAATATTGAATGTTAATGAGCAATGTGATTGAAGCCTGATGATTTAATGTAATTATCTGTATGAGTTCCTTTCCTATATATATCAAATTCAATTTTCAGTGTTTGATCATTCCTAATTAAACATAAATTATGGTATGTTGAAATGACAACATGCTGGCACTGAATAAAAAAACATATTTAGATATGTGCTAGATAATATAAATATATTTTTTCTTTATTTCAAATGTTAGAGAATGAATTACATTTTCTTACACGTTTAAAGGTAAAAACATTAGTTGACCAATGAAAATGCAGTCATACATCTGGTTTGTTTACATTACAACTGCAACTTAGCTTGGAAGAGATATATATATTGTGACAGTGATGGCTGGGTTTGTGTTTATTTAATTTCGACAAAAATGAACACGCAGATGTTGTTTAAAATCTCACTTAACATTTTATTTCCCTCCACAAAATTATTATCAACAAACTTTTTACTACAATTTTCATTCACAATTAATCTTCTTTAAGTGTTTATCTCAGTCACATTAATTTCAAAGTCACTAATGAATCTGTTCACCACAATTTCTTGTACACAACACAAGGCATTGCTATCCCTGTCAAACCCAGACTGACTGGCCTCCTGATTTTGTCCCATTTATAAAGGCACGAGGAACTTTCCAGGCTTAGGTTCAAATTACTTTGAACCGTAGAAGCATCTGGCCATGGATCTTTCCCGAAAGGGGAGGGAGATGTTTGTAGAGTCATCTAGACTGAGGGCCTAGACATTTGAATGCTTGCATTTACCTTTTCACTCATGATTGAGCAACAGTAAATCCACTCCGACTAAGCGAGACCACCACTCTTGCCCTGCCCACACAATTCAAACATTGCCATACAACACATAACAATATAAAATCTTTTAAAGTGGTACATACATTATACAGCCCACAATTCTAGCATTTCATCATCATCATCATCACTCCAGGGATTAGGCAATTGCCCGTTCCGACTTCATAATGCATCAGCCCAACGTCTTCTATGTCTTCCAACATCACGTCTTCCTCGTGCTTGATAATTTCTTGCTAACAATGGATATCTCTCCTTGCTCATTCCATCCATATGATCAATCCATTTCTGTCTGTAATTCGTGACCTTATCCAATAAAGGCTGCACTTTCAATTCTTCTCTTATATCCTCATTTCTTATTCTATCAAGTCTTGTACATCCTTTAACTTGTCTTAGGAACCTCATCTCCGCCGTCTGTATTCTATCCTCTGTTTTTTCATTGGTGCCCAAGTTTCACATCCATACAATATTGTGGGAACTGCCATAACATTATACATTTTTATCTTTGTTTCTTTTCTAATTTTTATTTTTGAATGTTCTCTGTACTGTTAAACACACCGTCTGAAATTTATTTATTTTGGAGTCAATATCTCTTTCCACATTGTAGCCAACATCACAGCCCAAATATTTGAAACTAGACACCTGTTCTATACTTTGATTTTCTAAAATAATTTTGGATCTCACTGGATCTCTTCCTCTAAAAGCCATGGTCTTCGTTTTCCTTACAGAAATCTTTAGAAATTCTAGCATTTAAACTACTAAATGTCAACCCTGAATAAGACTAGTAGAGTGGGTTTGCATTACACGTACATATATAACTTTAATCCTTATGCAATAAAACTATGTTATCATTGTTTAAAACTATAGAGTAATCATGCAGAAATTTCTCCAGGAATTGTATATTTATAAAATTTAAAATTATAAACAAATTTGTTGTACTTTCCACTCACCATTGTCTTCATGGATATCAGTTTGGACATATATGTCATCGATATAGGTAGTGGGAGTTGTGTAGAGTAACACGGGTCTGTGAATTCCAGCATAGTTGAAGAAATCAAATGTATACTTCTGAATTTTTATACTTCCATTATCTCTGCAATAATATAAAATACCAAACTTATTAATATTTATATATTTTTGTTTTACTTAAAATAGCAAAGAATCTACTCCACATATCACAAAGTCAAATTTGTCATTTGACCTATAATTAAATCAAGAAATTAAAAAAAAAAATGTTTCAGTTTCACTAATTGAATTTAACTTTTATAGGAATTAATCACTATGAGGTTTAATTTATGGTGAAATTAAATGTTTCTTACCTCTCCTCATATAAATTTCCTAAGTAGATCACGATTTCGAGACCACAACGGTCTCATTATCAGCACTTTCTTGGTGACGGATGTTATGTCGATTGGAAGAAACTCTCCACCAACAGAGGGAAGAAGAAGAGTTTCTTCCGATCGACATAACATCCGTCGCCAAGAAAGTGCTGACGATGAGACAAATTGCGATCTACTTAGAAAATTTATATGAGGAGAGGTAAGAAACATTTAATTTCACCATTTACTAATTGAAGTTCATTTTTTAAAAAAAAATTTCTTTGAAAGTTAAAGTAAATAACTGAGCGAGTTGGAAAAACACAGCATTGATGTTAATAGTCTCTATAATATAAATGTGACCCCACAACAGTGAGAATAATGTAGTGATTCTCTCTCTTTCTCGACACATTGTTCTGTGTTTTTATGATAACAAAACATGGTATGTAAAAAATAGCTTTCTTTTATAAATACAATTTTACAATGTATTTTATATAATCAATTGTTTTGGTGTTTACTTGATGAAAATCCATTTTTATTACTTATTTTAGGAATTTGCACTATGAGGTATATTCATTTAGGTAGAAATTTTTATCACTCACCTCATATTGTTGTTCTTATTTCACTATAAACTAGTTTTGGAACATAGTTTCTGTTCCATTCTCAGTAACGTCACGGTCGTTGTTCCGTCATCTTAAAGAGCTATCCTTCGCTCCTCCATTTGCAGATTGAGTCTGCCAATGGAAGGAGCGAAGGACGGCTCTTCAAGATGACAGAACAACGGTTGTGACGATACTGAGGATGAAACAGAAACTATGTTCCGAAACTAGTTTATAGTCAAATAAGAAGAACAATACGAAGTGAGTGATAAAAAATTCTACCTAAATCCATTTTTATGTTCATTAATAAAAATAAAACTGTTAAAGTTTTATATGATTTTCATATTTGTTAAAATAAAAATTTGTTACAGTTGTACCTTCTTCAGATGAATACCATGAATACAATGAATACCATGATTTTTTTATCTTGGTATTTGTCTGAAGAAGGTACAAAGTACTGAAACAACTGTAACAAATTTGTATTTTAATAAATATGAAAATCATATAAAACTTTAATGTATTTTATATTTATATACATTTTATAACCAGCTATAGCGGCTGGGAGACCTGACATACTGACCACATGTCACCCCTATATTGGCTGGATGATTGTTCATCTCTATGATTAACCCTTTAGGTGTCATGGGCCGATTAGATCGGCTCTGGTGCTCCTGTCCATTACCTGCCGTACGATAACTTAAACTACTTGCAAAGCCGATCACATCGGTGGGTGCAATTTAAATCTCTGAAAGAAGAGATATTACCAGAGGCATGCAGAAGGTTAACACATGTGCATGTGAGACTAGCAGCATGCTGTAGGCCAACACATGGAATTTAGTTTAGTTTGTATTGATGTTTTTATTATTAATTTAACACTTCTCACTGAAGGATAAATTATATTTGAAGAGAACAATTTTTGGCACGAGGGAATTACAACATATATAAGAGAAAAATTTGCATCTAGGTGGCAACTAACCTCAGTAGCTCAGTTGGTAGAGCATTTGGCTCGGAAAGCCAAAGGTCCGGGTTCGAGTCTTGGTCTAGGCAAAATTTTTCTCTTCAAATATAATTTAGTTTATATTGTTTTTAACTTACGTTTGCAAAGATGTGACTTCTCCTTGTGGCACTGTTATGTCAGTTAGTGTGTTGTTTACAGCTACAGAGATGAGATTTTTCTCTCCAAATTTAAGAACAGAAGTAACTTCTGCTTGAAATGGAATGTGTCCTCCTTCATGATGTACTACCAATTTGCCATTTATGTACTGAAACCAAATATAATTTTAATTATAGCATTACAAGACTAGAGACGCACATCCTCTTTATAGATTGTAAGAAGGCCTTTGATAAAGTGTCTAGACCAAAATTATGGAACATATTAAGTGAAAAAGGAATCCCACTACACCTAATAGCAATATTAAGAAAATGTATGAGAAAACAAAAATAAAATAAGTCAAAGGGAACCAATACATATAACAGGAGAAGTTAGACAAGGTTGTCCACTATCAACACTCTTTTTAATATTTATTTTGATGACATGATAAGATCATAGAAACAAATGACGACTGGGGGAATTAACTTAGGAAATATAGTAATAAAAACAGTAGCCTTTGCAGATGACCAGATTTAATAGCAAAATCAGAAGATGAATTACAAAGAATGCTATATAAACTAAATGAAACATAAAAAAATATAACTTGGAAATATCATCAGAAAAAATAAAAAACAATGGCTTTCAAGGGCACTCATCCAGTTCGGACAAAGATAATATTAGAAAAAAACCAATAGAAACAAGTGGTAAGACATAACTTCTAGGTTATGAAATATCATACACAGTGGAAACAGATATAAATAACAAACTAAATAAGTTTAATTATATAACAGGAACATTAAAAAGCCAGGAAAGACTGTATAATGAAATGACAATGGCAGTTCTTATTATTACTTATGGATCCGAAACATGGAAGTGACAACACAACAATCTGCCCGAATACAAGCTGCTGAAATTAAATTCCTCAGACCAATAGCAGGATATCAAGGAACAGACAAAAAACATAACACAGAAATAAGACAACAACTAAAAGTAGAGGAATTAAACACAACAATATTGAAATACAGAACAAGCTGGAAAGAACACTTAGCAAGGATGACTGAGAATAGAATATCAAAAGCAACTATTCACCACGAGGAAGAAGTAGTTTGGGAAGACAAAGAAAAGATGGAAACAGCAGCA
>JASPKZ010009511.1:0-84791 GCA_030220185.1 Diploptera punctata | reverse complement strand
CCAAACGAAAGGTTGTCGAACTCCATGAAATGATAGAGGGATATCTGGTAACGAAGCAAGAAATTAACCGGTATTTTTATAGGCGATGTGCTGACCACGTTCAGATAATAAGTAATTAATTGTATTGTTAATAGCCACTGAAAAGAAAATGACTGGTCCAGTTAAATAAAATACGAGAGACCACCTACCCATTCTTTTTGCTCTAAAACGTCAATCTAAAAATAAATCAAACGAAAAAGACATACATACTTATGACAGCTGAACGAATCACGTATTAGAAGGAAAGATCCATAAGGTCACGATGTCACGAGTATGTGGATATCTTGCATCTGCCAAGGGACAAGCTGTGAACGACAGGTGCGGTCCCATTCGATCCCAACACCAGATATCCCCCGGAACGTGCCATTGATGTAAAACCGTATCGTATCGCCCAAGCGCAATGCGGAGTACAAAGGCAAGTAGAACAAATGTTAGAGACGAAATCATAGTACCGAGTTCGAGTCGTACAACTTTCGAGCTAGTTGTCCCAAAAAAGATGACGCTTCCAATAAACGCAAATACGGTATATTGAATTTTCGCCGATAAAAGACGTAACATAGTGATTCTACACGCCTCACTGAATTCAGGACATTCAGACAAACTAGGTAGGTCAGATATTTTACAGCTCTTGATTGTGTTAGCGGATATCACCAAAATTCCAATTGGCGGAAAGTGGATAGGAAAAAGACAGCAATTTACCTACTTCTACAGGACATTATGGAATATACTAGGGATGGGCCATTTGGGCTTAAGATTTGGGCTTAAGACAGGGCCCCGCCGACTTCCAAGGTTAATGAATACTGTTTTATCAGGATTAATTGGTATTAAAGCATTAGTTTACCTTGATGATGTGATCGTGTACGGAGAAACAATAGAGGAAGCATAATGAGAAATTAAGAAGTGTTTTCGATAGGTTTCGGCAGTATAAATTAAAATTAAACAGCCAGATAAATGAAGTTCTTAAAGACAGAATTAACTTATTTAGAACATATTGTGTCAGAGACGCGTGTTAAACCAGATCCTAAGAAAGTCGAGTCTGTGGTGCAATTCTCGGCTCCGACGACGCAGACAGAAATAAATCATTTTTGGGACTAGCAGGCTACTATAGGAGATTTATTCCAAATTTCAGTTCATTAGCAAGGCCGTTAACCGAGCTATTAAAAAAAGACGTTTCGTTTAAGTGGACAGATAAGGAAGAAGAAGCTTTTAATGCATTAAAGTTAAAATTAGTAAACCCACCACAACTTCAATACCCAGATTTCACAAGGCCATTCATTTTGACAACAGATGCAAGTAAAAATGCTATTGGTTGCATATTGAGCCAAGGTAAGATAGGAGAAGATTTGCCAATTGCATATATGGGCCAAGGACACTTAATAGTCAAGAGAAAAATTACACTGTATCGGAAAAAGAGCTACTTGCTATAGTATGGGGATGCAAACATTTCAGACCTTATCTTTTAGGACGCCATATTACAATCGTAACAGACCATAAGCCATTGACATGGATCCTTAATGTCAAAGACCCGAGTTCGAGGTTGCTTCGATGGCGCCTCTTGTTAGAAGAGTATCAGTATGATATCCAATATAAAGCTGGAAAAAGAAACACAAATGCGGATGCTTTATCTAGAGATCCGAATCTCTGTCTCTTAATAAATGAAAGTGAGTTAACACATGAGCGAAAAACAAAACATAATTAAAGAAATGCATGAGTGCCCTATTGGTGTGAACCGAAAGTGCATTTTTTCGGCTCAGTATGGTAGCTTCGTTCTCCTCCCTACACTGGAATATTTATGAACTACGCCAATATCCTGTTCTCCTTATAACTACCCCCTCCCTCTTCACCCTTCCTGCCGCGCAATGTCTACGGCGCATCTCCCTTCTACCTCGGAACCTTCATACGTGGTGCACTAACAGAACAGTATCATTCGATCATCCTAGCAGTCATCGTTTTGGTTGTTTAACGGATTCAAGATTGGAATCCGATTCCAGGTCGCGATGCGACTGGAATTCTAAATAGACAAGTTGATCTGAGGCCAAGAAGGGGCCTGTTTGAGTTAGTCCGGCAGTCCAGGGAAGAAGTGGTCCCTGAAACTCGGACGCAAGTATGAGTGTTGCGTGATGTATGGTATGTTGTTCATTTATTTATTTGTATGGCTATTTTGATCGTATGATCAGAACTATTATTTTTTGTTAATTTATTTTTACTCAGCCAACTTGTTTATATTAAATGTTATCTTTTAAACAACGCCCCTGTCTCATCATTTAAGTATACGTAGTTGTTTGCTATCCTGTACGGAAAATCACTCAAGTAGGAAACTATTCCGAGCTCCTTAACTATTATGCTGTTTAGCGTTCTTGAAACACAATTATTATCTTGTTCACTCGCTGTATGTATTTAAAAATCAGTATTCTTCTATGTCAATATATATATATATATATATGTATGTATATCAGAGAAAGAAAGATGAATCAACGGCTGCCTTCTATGGGCCCAAGGCAAGCTACTTCCTGATAGATAACTTCTTTGGAAATCAGATCCACATTAATAGAAACAGCAATTACAAAACCCGATCCCGGATTAAAGGTAGCAGTTATTGTGGTTTATTATTTTGGTCAAGTTCCGCTCCGCGTGCGCACAAATGGTAGTAGATGCGTGGTTTATTAATAGTGGAAATCGCAACCCCCACAAATGGTAGTCAGATCGTGGTTGAGGGTTACGCAACCCCCACAAATGGTAGCAGATCGTGGTTTGGGTTACTCAACCCCCACAAATGGTAACAGAGCGTCTGGTTTTGTTTCTTTCGGCTTGGAAAGATATGCTGTATTCTATTGACAGTGGTTCAAGTGGGTATCGATTTAAAATTTTCAACTTAAGTTTTAAAGTTTTGGATTCAAGTGCCAGAACAAGGGTATATACTCTGTATGGTCGTAAATGAATTTTGGAATTAGAAAGCATTTGGAGGTCGATATTTTTCAGAGATATTACCCCGTGGATAACTATTTGTTTTCGATACTTAGTATCTATGTAAAAGTTATTGAAAAATACTTATTTACGCGTTTGAACTGTTACACGTAAATGATATTGATTCATCTCTCTTTGTATGTAAACAGAGAGTGACTTATGCATACTGAACTACGTTCTCTTATAGTTGTTTACATCTTTTGTTCATTGTATTTTGTAAACATGCCTAGTTGGATAGATGTAATATCTAAGGACAATTTGGTCCGAGAATTGAGCTTACTAGGTATTGATGTTGAAGGCGATGTAAATACATTACGTCAGCGACTTAAGATTCATATGAACTCTCTCCTCCCAGCTGAACAAACATTAGTGAAACGTAAGTTTATTGTAGACAGCGCAGTTCCGGAAGATTATTCTGTAGAACAGAACAAGAATATTATCGATCGTGGACTTAGCTCCATCAAGGATTTTTCTAGTGGAACGGCTTCCAACCTTTCTTTTCATATGGAGGAAAATAATCAGCGAATTTTTCGAGAGTTAATTAGAAAAGTTGATCCTTGCGATGGTAGTGATAAGGAATTGCTAGTTTTCTACCACATTAAACTCAACTCGATCTTCGAATTGAAATTGGTTCCAGATGAGTATTTTGTAAATTCGATTTTGAGTTGCATTGGAGGAATACTATTGAAGGTTTGGAGTGAGGTTGTTAAATTGAGATTTACTTGGATTGAGAGCTTGGAATATGTGAAATGTTCGTTGTTGCCTTCCAGATTGTTAGAGGATTATTGGATTAAATTTGTGTCACGACGATTCCAACTTTCTAAAGAATCTTTGCTGGAGTTTATTTCCGAAATTCAGGGAGCTTCACTTGTATTGAACCCTCAATTTTCGGAAGAAAAGTTGATTGACATTATTCTTCAAAATATGTATTCTGCCACCAGACAGCATTTGGTCTTTGCTACAAAACCTCAAAATGTAGCCGAAATGTGTGTCTTGGCTAGGAAAGTGGCTGATTTCGAGATAGCTGAAAGACAAAAGAACTTCAGCGAAAAAAGTATGCCTGATAATTTAAGTAGACCTAATACTTCTGCGAATCGTTCTTCTCGCAATAATTCTTGGCAGCCGAAAAGTAGTTTACAATGTTGGAAGTGTCAGCGTTTTGGACATCTTGCTAGAGAGTGTCGATCTTAGTTTTTTCAACGTAGTTCGCTTGTATATTTGTTTTAGATATTAGGAAAGCTAATTTTTGGACATCGGTATATGAGCTGATTGAGCCATTTTTTTGTTTGTGGGAGCTTCTTGAGTGAGTTTCAGTATATGTGGTCCAAGTTTTGTTAATAAGACGCAGGCTAAGTTCTAAAACAAGGGTAACTAGAAATTAGTAAGCGTCGATGGCCACGTTATAAAACAACACGTTAGTGAGAATATGTTCTGTAATGGATTAAATCCAAGTATGTTTGTTGCGAAAACATTTTGTACTATGTCATATGTTAAACTAGAACGTTTGAGGTTCCGTTTTCCTGTCTTTGCCTGTTTTTTGTTTCAGTTTACCCTTCCTTAATATTGGCATAACAGCGCAGCCTGGAATGTTCGGCAGTCGAGCACTTGGTGGATCCGGCCGACCCCGAGTGCCCAGCTGGCCGACATGGTGGTTCTGTAACTACAGATTCCTGGATAGCGGTTGAGCGCGATTGCGATCCGGCAATCCAGTTATGGTATCGTCACCCTGTTCTTCACCTGGAACACCGCAGAGTTGTGCTATGGCGACTGTCTCAAGATGGAATTTATTTTCAGCGCCTGTATAGTCGACGTAAAAGCGAGTGTGGTGATTGTGATTTAGGGGACGATGGAAAATTGTGACGAAGTTTACCGCTCGGAATCTGATAGTGTCAATGAGCCCCTCCCAACGTGAGATTTTTCTACCTGGCATTGTTTTGAAGTTTATGGACTGTTTTCTTTTTACCCGGAGGGCGCAGGAGGAGATATTGAACCGAAAGTGCATTTTTTCGGCTCAGTATGGTAGCTTCGTTCTTGTCCCTACACTGGAATATTTATGAACTATGCCAATATCCTGTTCTCCTTGTAACTACCCCCTCCCTCTTCACCCTTCCTGCCGCGCAATGTCTACGGCGCATCTCCCTTCTACCTCGGAACCTTCATACGTGGTGCACTAACAGAACAGTATCATTCGATCATCCTAGCAGTCATCGTTTGGTTGTTTAAACGGATTCAAGATTGGAATCCGATTCCAGGTCGCGATGCGACTGGAATTCTAAATAGACAAGTTGATCTGAGGCCAAGAAGGGGCCTATTTGAGTTAGTCCGGCAGTCCAGGGAAGAAGTGGTCCCTGAAACTCGGACGCAAGTATGAGTGTTGCGTGATGTATGGTATGTTGTTCATTTATTTATTTGTATGGCTATTTTGATCGTATGATCAGAACTATTATTTTTTGTTAATTTATTTTTACTCAGCCAACTTGTTTATATTAAATGTTATCTTTTAAACAACGCCCCTGTCTCATCATTTAAGTATACGTAGTTGTTTGCTATCCTGTACGGAAAATCACTCAAGTAGGAAACTATTCCGAGCTCCTTAACTATTATGCTGTTTAGCGTTCTTGAAACACAATTATTATCTTGTTCACTCGCTGTATGTATTTAAAAATCAGTATTCTTCAATGTCAATATATATATATATATATATATATATATATATGTATATCAGAGAAAGAAAGATGAATCAACGGCTGCCTTCTATGGGCCCAAGGCAAGCTACTTCCTGATAGATAACTTCTTTGGAAATCAGATCCACATTAATAGAAACAGCAATTACAAAACCCGATCCCGGATTAAAGGTAGCAGTTATTGTGGTTTATTATTTTGGTCAAGTTCCGCTCCGCGTGCGCACAAATAGTAGTAGATGCGTGGTTTTATTAATAGTGGAAATCGCAACCCCCACAAATGGTAGTCAGATCGTGGTTGAGGGTTAAGCAACCCCCACAGGTGGACACCAAGGTATTCACAGAACTTACGAAAGAATAAAACTATACATATCATGGCAAAATATGAAAACAGAAATTGAAAATTATATAAGAAATTGCGATGTATGTCAGAGAAACAAGGCTACAAGGCCGTTAACAAGGCAAGAGTTAGCAATCACAGATACGCAATCAGAAGCGTGGGCTAAAGTAGCGATTGATATAGTAGGACCCTTACCGATGACAGAAAACGGATGTAAATATGTTTTGACTTGTCAGGATAACCTTACTAAATATATTATTGCGATCCCAATTTTAAACCAGGAAGCTAATACGGTAGCGGAAGCATTCGTTACAAAGATATGTCTTGTGCATGGAATTCCACAAATTATTTTAAGTGACCAGGGCGCTAACTTTACGAGTAATCTATTCAAACAAATGTGTAAATTATTTAAGATTAATAAAATTACAACATCAGCTTTCCATCCTGAAAGCAGCGGGTCACTAGAGAGGTCACACAAAGTGTTAGTAGAATATCTTCGTTTTTTTTTTGTACGGATAAGCAGACAGAGTGGGAAAAATGGATCCCATTCGCAACGTTTGTTTACAATACCACTCCACATACAGCTACAAAGTATACTCCATTTGAATTATTGCACGGTAGATCAGCTAATCTTCCAGGAGCGTTGCAAAAACCTCCCACTGCCCCACTATATAATTATGATGATTTAATAGCTGATACCAGATATAGGTTACAAGTGTCACATGACATTGCAAAAAGAAATTTAGTGAAAATAAAAGAAGATCAAAAAGAAAAGTACGATAAAAATAAAGCGAATCATGTAGAATTCAAAGAAGGTATGAAGGTTTTATTAAGTTACGACGCAACAAAGGTTGGAGTGTCTAAGGAACTAAGTTGTCCATGGTTAGGACCTTACAAAATTGTAAAGGTCAATGATAACGGTACACTTGCACTACAGTTCATAGGAAATAAGAATAATTACAATAGGAATTCAAGGGTAGCTAAAATAAAAAGTAAGATTCAAGTAGTACATGCAAACAGAGTGAAACCTTATTTTTCCTCTTCTTTGCAGGATGATTCTGCCGATACCGTACTCATTAACCTAGTCCTTGCACTACCATCAGTACTCCCACTAGGTTTCGAACACAAAACCATCAACAAAACCGCAGATGTTTATTTTGACGCACGAGGTTACGTACAACTTTACTCATCTCAATGGAAATTATTAACTTACATAAATATGCAGGAGACTAAAGATTCTTTAAACCAAGTAAAACAACATTCTAAATTAGTTTTCAATTTTCGGAGTCAATAAAGTGTCGATCTTGGTATCGCTATACAGATTGTATTTCTTTTAAGTCATACATTAACAATAAAATTAAACAGATCGAAAACTTAAAGAATATTGTAGTAGACTACCCAGAAGTCGAACCAAGTAGTACTCGTAAGAAGCGAGGTGTGTTAAATTTCGTAGGCCAAATTACTAAAATTCTTTTTGGAACATTAAGTAGTGAAGTATTATACAGGAAAGATTAACGAGCTAGAAAGTGAGCAAAAAGATTTTATTAGAATAGCAAAAGACCAGATGTTAGTAATAAAATCAGCTGTAACATCATTTAATTCAACATTGCGAGATGTTGATAGGAACGAGAAAACTTTAAAGAGTGGTTTAACAAGATTAACCCAACATGTAAACAATATCACTAGTGAAATATATGACGAAACTCAATCGATAGCTATGTTATCGGAACACGTATTGCAAATTGAACGGACAATAGAAAGTACTCGCGAATTTTTTAATCTGATTGTTGAGGCAATTATTCATTCTAAAGATGGCACATTGCAGGCACAAATTATCACCCCATCAAAGATAAGAAAGTTGATGAGTAAAGAACAAGCATTAAGTGGACTTGATTACCCTGTTAACCTCCCATCTCAAGAACTAATCCAAATAATTTCCACACACATTTACCTATAAGATAAGTATCTTGTCTATGTTATTGAAGTTCCTTTACTTCTACCTGAGCATTATTATTTATATCGTATCATTCCCTTCCCAACCCAAGGACAACAAGGAGATACGTCCAAGTACATCTGCTTAGAAACTACGAAGGACTACATTATCAGCGATCCATTACGTCAGAAGTTCGCAAAATTGACACAATACCAAATCGATACATGCTTCCAATTAAATAAATGTAAACATGTCTGCAAGTAAATGGAGCCAATACTTATCTATAAAGAGGGTGTAGACTGCGAAGCAACACTTGTGCATCCATCGACGACGGCGGTCCCGAGTTCATGCTCACATCGCATGATGGAACTTAAGAACACACTATGGTTAAGGCTAATGGGGAACGAGTTCCTTCACGTGACACCAATACCCGAGGTCTTCACGTTCCTGTGCCCTAACGAAGCTCCACAATCCATTACATTGAAAGGACGAGGAAAACTGAGACTGAACCCAGGATGTAAAGGTTACAGTGCTCATACTACGATTTATGCATATTCTACTATCTCCAAAAATGTTACCATTCCTGATATCACTCCTATCCTCCCAATTGACTTTGACTGTTGTCTAACCTCTGACCAATTGAAATTCCTTGATAAAATTCAACTAAACCTTCCAATGAGTAATGTCCTTTCGCATACAGATGATCTGAAAGTAACGAGCCATAAAATTGATGAAGTTAACGATATGATTAATGATGCGAAATGGAAATTAGAGCACTCAATGAAATTAGGCTATGTGTCATGGGCAGCAACCTTAGGTATACTGACCACCGTAATCTTCATCGCAGTTTGCTGTAGCTGTAGCTCTTGCAGAATATTTGGTTTTTGGCTGTGGAAAAAATGGCAACCCATGGATTGTATCGATGGTATGAGAAAACATTGCTTTTTACAACAAACTATACACACGGGCAATGTTCATTATCACGGAAGCACTGTGTCACTACCTATCACAAGCGGAGACCGAACCAAGGACTTCACAGCAATAGATGACGAAGATTCTAAAGAAGAAGAGGCTCAGGTCGTATCTCGTACGAGGTCCGCGAGTAAAATGAAAAAAACCGTGTCCTTCATGGAGAACATAGTGATAAGAACAATAGATGTGTGCAACCGAGTAAAAAAAAAGTGTGAAAGTGACCATGAGAAATAATAAGTGCATCATAAAATAAGTAAAGAAATAAACAAATATTAAAAAGAACTTTGGACAGACGTTGAAAGAGAGAAATCAAAGCAATACTATACAGTAACTACTATGTTCGAAAAGTATATATATATAACAATGTTAATATAAAATTATAGAATATTCACCTGAAAGGTCCGTGTCCTCAACTTAATTATCATTTAACTGTAGCGCTGTTGAAAATTAGTACATTTAATAGCTTAATCAGTAGAATGTTGAAACTCCCATTAAGCAAAGACAATTATATCCAAGAACTCAACTACATTAAGTATATGGCAAAAACCAATGGCTATAATGAAAAATTCATAGATAAGCTCGTAAAAAAAACAAAAAAGGAAGAACAACATAACCAACATAACTAAACTAGAAAAAGAATCTGACAACAACAAGAAAACATGGATAACACTTACATACACAGGAAAAGAAACGACAAAATTAGCCAATGCACTAAAGAAAGCCGATAAAAACGTAAAAATAGCATACAGAACCAATAACAAATTAAACAACATAATAAACAATAACATTGAAGAAAATAACATTTCAACAGCAAAGGAGTTTATAAACTGACATGTAAGGACTGCAACAAATTTTATATAGGAAGGACAAACAGGAGTTTTAACATCAGATTCAAAGAACATTTTCGAGACTTCATTCACGCAGAAGGTAAATCAAGCTATGCAAAACACGTTATCCATGAAGGACATCGCATGTTAAATATTGAAAACACCCTAACAGTAATGCACAGAGAAAATAATCCAGCGAAGATAAACGTACTCGAAGAGATGGAAATCATGAAAGCAGCTCACAACGACAGCCTGATAAACGAAAACGAACCCAATACATGCAAACCCCTCTACCAGATCTTCAGTGAAACACCAGTTTTGAATCCTGCCGATGATGGGACAAGTCCCGAAAGCGCTACAGTTAAATGATAATTAAGTTGAGGAGACGGACCTTTCAGGTGAATATTCTATAATTTTATATTAATTTTGAATAAACCTCAACGGAACACATCATGAATCTTATAAAAGTTGATATAACAATGTATTTATAACATGTATGTAACTTGTGATCACTTATTGATGTCATTAATATGTAATGTTTTTATTTTATTTTAGGTAAAGGGTAATACAAATAGACGTGTCCAGTGCAAGTTCGCAAATATTCCATTACTGTGTTTAACGTTCACATTTATGCGTAACTTGTTCTCTTTTAGGTTATTCATACATTTGCAAATTACTTAAGTAAGTAATAGTAATAATAAATCTCAAGATCCTAATAGAATAAAGAAAGAAGCTTAAAATTAAGCTCCATTGCTTTATCTTAAGGGCGGAAGTGTTCTGGCTGTAGCATTATTATCGCATATACTAATTAATTATTGCACTGTTAGCCAATAGCATAAAATCCATATATATATTAAAGTATTGAATTAACAATCAGAATATATTTATATTATATTATGAAGGGAAATTGCTTACTGGACACTCTAATATATAATAATAATTACATGTGGATATTCAAGTTGAAACAGGCAGGGGCGTTGAGTTTGGATAATATTACTCACCATCCCCCAGTCTAATACAGGGGCGTCGAGTCAAGATAAGATTACTCTCCATCCCCTAAATACAGTAAGATAACATGGCTGGAAAATTCCAGTCTTCATACGTAACTTTAGAAGAGACATGTCCTTATTTGGAAATGAGGGTGATACATTCCAACTCAGCGTCCATGCCACGCCCGCTTATCAGAGGGTTTATAACGGCTGATGCCCTTGGCATCAGGGCTTATTCTTCATGGTTCCGACCTCGTCTCTATGACAGTTAGAGACACAATATTGTAAGTTTGTAATCATCGTCTTTAATAAATATATTAAATCAAGTTCTGCATTCACTGAAGTTCTTGGACTCACAACGAATCCTACCTTCAAATTGTCTGATCTACTCGAGGGCCAGGTCACGACAACTACATACAAATAGACAATGCTTCTAAAACGAAAGGTTTGTATGTTCACGATAAGCGCAATTTCACGATAAAATAAAAGCTATTGTGTATTTTGTCCTTTTTTCTTAGCCAAAGTCTATGCCTATTGATTTGTCCGGGTTTATCTCTCTTTGCAGGAAACGTAACAATAATTTTGTATGGAACGGGTTGTCAAGCCCTTCGCCAACCCCCGCATTTAGGGGACCTAACGAGAGCCTCATTTGCCGGTTTTCGGGATTCTAAAAAACTAAAACGGGGAAACTAGTCCCCACCGTACATCACCCCGGATATTCCGTACTTGGATGGTACCAGTCAGAGGGAAGAGGGGGAGAAGTAGAATAACATGGTATGAAGGAATATATGATGCCATGATGAAGAGGGACAATGGGAAGATAAGAATCTCTGGAAAGCAGTTATCAAGGGCGAACTGCTGTAAAGTGGAAAGCCTGTATTAAGTAAGTGTATTTTGTTTTTGCTGAAATTTTTGTCAACGTTGAGATCTAACATTCATTATACAAAACTTTTCATTAGAGGATTGCCATAAGGACAAAGTTGTACAGACAATTAATTTTCTAAATTGATTAAGTACGTAAGTAATTAAGTACTGATTAAATTAATAAACCGACATACGGTTCGCAAAGTTATGATAGACATAGTTGAAAAAAATAAATAGAGCAAACAAAGTCCTGAACAGGGTAATGATAAGGTGTGCACTGGAACAGTTTGGTGACATCGCACTGTAAAGTTATTGCGTGTTGTCAAGGAGGCTGTGTAACAGTTAATGCCGTTTGTAATTTTGTACCTTTCCATTTATTGTTTGTTTATATTATATTGTTTTTGAGATAAAGGTATTCGGATAATTATTTACTTGTTGTCAGCCAAGTTTCAACCTTGAACTATATCATTCTAACCATAGCAATGTTAATAACAAAAGGTTTATGTTTAAACGCCATTTTAAAATAATGTTTCGTGATTCAGTATTAGTATTCTAAGTTTCACTTAAGGAGTTCATTTTTCGGTGTACTTTGCATTTACACACATCACTCTTAAAACTTAAGAAGGTAACGAACCAAAATAACTCACACAATCTATTGTTTATTCTGTTTGTCTAAGTTACTTTTTTGTTGAGTGACATTTCTGTTAGCATAAACGTAAGAGCAAAAACATTTCGCTGGTTTAGTCGTAGGGGAAAGTTTTCCGTTTCAAGTGTAGTATTTGTCGCTCACGATTTTCCATACATTCCAATGCCATTGTAGCACTACACACTTTTACCATTTGTAATAACGCGCAAATGGTATTGTTCTGAGTCCTAAACTATTTACTGTTTACAGTAATTGAGTAAAGACTTTCTGTAATGTGACGCGAAAATTTTTCAGTATCCTTTCCATACACCATGCGCATGAGCCAGCAGACTACCATCGTTTACAGTATGGTATCACTGGATGCAGCGAGGTTATTTAACATAATGAGATGCACATTAAAACCACAAAAAAAACACCCCAAACACCTATGCAACATAATTGAAGTCATAAACTAAAAAGATAACCTACAAGATTAGGAGTTTGTTTATATTCAGCAAAAATGATCGGCAGTCCCTTACGAAGAATCTAATTGAAGACATTCGAGAAGTTTATCTTGTAGTTTAATTTGTCACTAGTGCGTGTTTTGTGTTATTACTGCATTTAGAATAAACAATTCCATGGCGCGACAGGCCTAGAAGGCCCTTAGCCTACCAGCTGGCCACTGACCTCATATCCACATATGTCAATCACAGAGGTAGATGATTATCTAGCTAGTGTAGGGTGACATGTGGTCAGCATGTCGAGTCCCCCAGCCGTTATAACTGGTTTTCTCAACCTGGAACCGCTATTTATTATAGCTATCCAAATGAATCGCAATGCTGGGTGGGCACCGGTCCCATACTGGCCGAAATACCATAAGTAAATTTCGGAAAAACTGCACTTAAACTTACGTGAAATATTTTCAAAGTACTATAGAACAACAGTACGCATGTGCCAGAGTTTATAGAGCCTGCGATAACCCATGATTGAACCACATATCGATTATCAGCCAAAATTACTTCCTCCATGGAGACTCGAACCAGCGCAAGTCCCGTAGCTCTGCGCCAAGGCTTCCTGCCTTAACCACTCGCCTATTCTGCGAGACTTTAGGATAAACAATACATAGTAATTTATAAAATGTATGTTGGCTGCAATGAAATATGATGAAGTTTGAAAGTATATGTTTGATATGTTTACTGCATTGTGACAAAGAATATATATGATTGCCACATCATTACAATATGTATCTAGTTGATTGCTGTAAATAATTATATTTGAATAAGCATTACAAAATGTATAAAAAGCATTGTAAATGGTAGTAAATGACTTAAAAAATTAAACCTTAAGAACAAAACTTGCCAGGAGTTATTTAAATAGTTGCATCCCATGTTGGAAAGTTGAGCCCTCATTGGGTCATATTAAAAAAAAAAAACTATAATTATTCACACAAGCTTTGTATAGCTTATTATTACATTAAATTTTGGTCGGCTCTCTTTTAATGGGAAAATTACTTTTTAAACATTTCTAAACCTCAATATCGTAGGCAAAAATCTGCGATGTCACTTAAATAACGAAGTGAATCCTGGGAATGTTTACAAAATTGCTCTTCTCTTAACAATGTTCTTTTACTACACTCTCGAGGCCTCTCTGGTGTATGGCTGTATTCGATCCCTGACTAGTCAATCCATAAGTCTCTGCTGGGTAATAGTAATTAACCCAATTGAAAAATGCACTATAATAGTTATTTATACTTATATACATGCTCTAATCACTAAATAATTGCACAATATTAACTTTTAAGATTATTATAACTTGTACTTGGAGAGCTCTTCACGTCATAACTACCTCCTGCTGTCTCTGGGCACCAAGTACATTTTTTCACACTGTGGGTTCAGCATGACCACACCAGTGCCTGTGCATGCATACAAGCAAACCATTACATATTAGATGCAATCAAACTATGCAGTAGGTTACCTTAGAAGAACTGGTATAATAACAATATATCACACAAAAAGTGAAGTACTGTTATCAATTTGATGCATTATGGCTTTTGGTTGCAATGATTTTCAAGATTACATGGTTACTACAATAAATTGATGTCCCAAACATTATCATCATTTGTCAGCATGTTGCTAGGTAGGGTGATGAATAAAAAAAAGAACAATAGAAAATATAACTCATTAAGTTTTCATTGGCTATAGATCTTTTATATTTGCTCCATTCACTATTACAAAGTTGTTTGAAATTTCACAAAATGGATAATTCTCCCAGTTTTCTGTTAGACATTTTAATCATTATTCTCTCAGCCATTTAAGCATCATACATTTTCATTGCCCTCACCCATATCAAATCATAACTTGGTGATTTATTCTGCTTTCAACTTCTGTTTTTTTGTTGATCATTGTTGTGTTGTTGTGTCACTTCATGATATGCTGACAAATTATAAATAAAATCAAGATCTTTTGTAATAAACCTGCATGTATAATCTCCTTTAGCCATTGCTTGGTATGGCTCCCACATAAAATAACCTTTGTTTAATATATCAGAATCATTCATTTGAATGATTCGTTTCGAATTATATATTTCCTTGACCTGTAAATAATTACTAAAATTCCCTTTTTTTTTTTCTTTTTTATCTGTACAGTGCTTTTGGAAATTCCCATAACAAACTTGTAGGGATTGTAGAGGTAACATTTTGAACAGGAACCTTTGTCGTAAAACATACTTTTCATATAGTGCAGGTACAACACGATCACATTCAAAAGTTTAAATCTTCTGCTTTTACTGGGAATAAATTGATTCTAACAATGATTTTTGGCTTATTTAATTACAATTACAGTACACAACATTCATTGATTACATAATATTGTCCATTGTAAAGGGAAAAATAAAGAAACTTCACTTTGTCACTCTTTAAGAGTAATTGTTTATACACAAAAATAAAGTATAAAATTGTAAAATATTTACCTAAAAGGTCCGTCCCGTCAACTTTATTAGTTATTTATCTGTAGCGCTCTCGGAACTAGACCCATCATCATCAGCAGGATTCAAAACTGGTGTTTCACTGAAGATCTGGTGGAGGGGGTTACATGTACTGGGTTCGTTTTCGTTTATCAGGTGGTCATTGTTGTTGACTGCCTTCATCACGTTATCCATGAAGGACATCGTACGTTAGATATTGAAAACACCCTGACGGTAATGCACAGAGAAAATAATCCAGCTAAGATAAACATACTCAAGGAGATAGAAATTTTGAAGGCAGTCATCAACAATGACCATCTGATAAATGAAAACGAACCCAGTACGTATAACCCCCTTTATCTGATCTTCGGTGAAACACCAGTTTTGAACCCTGCTGATGATGGGACTAGTTCCTAAAGTGCTACAGATAAATAACTAATAAAGTTGAGGAGATGGACCTTTTAAATAAATATTACACAATTTTAGATTTTAATTTTGAATAATACCTCAACGGAATATATCATTAATCTTATAAAAGTTGACACAAAAATAAGTAAACTGTTTTACTGTTCTTAACATTGTCGTTAGTGCTTATCCACCAGAACAGCTGTTTGATGTAGCAATGAACAAGTTCATGGCTCACATTGTACCTGTTATTCAAGTTCTGGTACACTTGCTCCATTTTATTCATAAAGTGGTATTAATCGGTGGTTGCTGATTCAGGGTTTTACAAAGAGATATTGAATAAGTTAGAATGTCTTCCTCAAAGGTCAACATATAATTCATGGGGGAGAGGCACTTTATGCATTCTGTTCCATTTCATCAGTCCACCCTGAACATCCATATTGAATATCATGATTAAGGTATGCATCCCAATAATTCAAGCAAAGTTTTCTCGAGTCGTCCTATTTACTTAAAACATTTTACTAATTCTTTGCTGTTGTAGAACTGAATTCATCAGGCACAGAATCCTAAGGTACTTGCTGTTTTATACTCAAAATATTCATAACACTCCATGAGTGATTATCCTGGTGCAAAGTATTTGTAATCTGCATGCTTACGTGGTGTAGATTTCTCACAATATTTCTGTTCTTATTTTGCAATGTGAGTAGTTACTTGAAACTACTAAGACACTATTTTAGAGGCTTAATCTAGATAATTAAGCAAATACTTGTAAGTGTATCAATAACCAATAACAAATTAAACAACATAATAAACAATAACATTGAAGAAAATAACATTTTCAACAGCAAAGGAGTTTATAAACTGACATGTAAGGACTGCAACAAATTTTATATAGAAGGACAAACAGGAGTTTTAACATCAGATTCAAAAAACATTTTCGAGACATCATTCACGCAGAAGGTAAATCAAGCTATGCAAAACACGTTATCCATGAAGGACATCGCATGTTAAATATTGAAAACACCCTAACAGTAATGCACAGAGAAAATAATCCAACGAAGATAAACGTACTCGAAGAGATGGAAATCATGAAAGCAGCTCACAATGACAGCCTGATAAACGAAAACGAACCCAATACATGCAATCCCCTCTACCAGATCTTCAGTGAAACACCAGATTTGAATCCTGCTGATGATGGGACAAGTCCCGAAAGCGCTACAGTTAAATGATAATTAAGTTGAGGAGACGGACCTTTCAGGTGAATATTCTATAATTTGATATTAATTTTTATATCAATAAAGCAGAAGTCACAAAATAAGAGAAGAAAAAATAACTTAAGAAGTTGGACTTTTGGAGGCGTAGAAATAATTAAATTGAAAAGTAGTAATGAACTGTTAAATTCTCAACTTGATTTGAATGAATCGCCTTTTTTTTTTATTTACATATATGTTACAACCCGTGTTTCACTAATGGTATATCACGGGATATTTACAATTTTACAATTGTCCAATTATTTTTCTAGTTGTTCTTGTAGTTGACGGAAGATCCTCGTAAGAAATTCTGCAACGTCGACTGTGTTAAAGTGGAACTTCAGAATATTTGGCGGAGTAGCAATTTGTAGTATAGCTGGTCGATCTCTGGAGAACATGTTGCATTCAGTCATCAGATGGTGGGCCGTCTGCAGTGATTTTTCTGGGCAGTTGCAATAAGGTGAAGCAGTTTTGTTCATTTTGTGTAGGTAGGATTTAAATAGTCCATGGTTGGAGAGAAATTGTGTGGTTATATAGTTAGGCCATAGGGATAGGGACAGTCTATAGGGTATGTTGGGGATGAACATTTTGGTATGGAAGGCGTCATTTGATTTGGTGTAAATTAAATTCCAGATTGTTTCATAGTATTCTTTTAATAACTGATTGCCTCGTGTTATAGGGATGGAGTTATAGTCGATAGTATTTTTGTAGCTAGCAGCTATTTTAGCCAGATAGTCAGCTCTTTCATTCCCTCGAAGACCTGCGTGACCTTTAACCCAGTGGAGGTCAATCTTTCTCGTCTTTTTGAGTACGATTAGCTTTTCTCTGGTTTGGATCGCCGAAGGGTTGGTTGATTTTCTATTAGCTATGGCTAAAAGAGCGGCTTGTGAATCTACGTGGATAGCATATGTTGAAGTTACGTCTTTTTGTAGTTCAATCCATTCAACTGTCATTTGAATTCCAAGGAGTTCTGCCTGGAAGACTGAGCATTCTATGTCAAGTCTTTTCATATTGGTAAATACCTCCTTTGAGTTTTTCTCGGCTACCATACCTGCTCCCACATGCTTAGCCGTTTTGGACCCATCCGTGAATATTAAGTAGTCGGCACTCCCTACAGTTCCAGTTGAATCTATTTCTATATAGCTATCTTTGGGATGAATTCCTTTGATTAGTGTTGGCATTTCAGTTCGTTTCAGTAGAGGGATTATAGCATTGGTGGCTTGGCCTCTGGATATTGCTTTAATGTCGTTGTGTAGGAGTACTTTTGGATCCATGGGCATGACGCATGTTAGAGCTTGGAGAGCATTGTATGAAACTGTTCTGTATGCTTTTGTTGCGAAAAGAAGAAAATGTTTTTGTATTTGATTCAATTTGGTTTTAGCCCGTTTGGAGATTTGTGGGCTCCAGGAATCTGCAGCATACAGTATCATAGGCAGAATGGCTTGATGATAGATTGTCATAAGATGATGGAAGGACATGCCCCAAGTCGCCTTGGAACATCTGACTAGCATATTTCGGAGATGTAGTATATTTTATTTTCCAGGTATAGTGAATGGGGATACCAGTCCATTTTGTGGTCTATCATCACACCCAAATATTTCATTTTATTTACCACATTTAGGCCCCATTCCGTAACTATTGGGTGATTGGCGTATGTGTCTTTCTTTCTGACGTACATAGGCTTTAGAGAAGATTTCTCCTTAGAGATTACAAGTTTGTTTCTGCAACACCAATCTTGCAGGATTTGCAGTGTTAATTGGAGCGTGTTTAGTATGTGATCGTGGGAAATACCATTAAGTATAATCATTATGTCGTCTGCGTACACCACGGTCTTCAGGTCGGGTACGTCTGCCAGCTCTGAAATAAGTCCACTTACTAAAATATTCCACAGAGTGGGACCTGATACAGATCCTTGGGGGCATCCTTTGGTGACATTCTTACTCGTTGAAAAGTTTCCTTGTCTGAAGTAAGCTGTACGGTCATGTAGGAAGTCCACTATGATATTATAGATGTTTGAAGGACAGTTTATTTCTCGTAAACGCGCTTTGATACTTGGGTGCCAAGCATTGTCAAAGGCGCCACTGATATCCAGGGAAAGGAGGCAGGATTTCATCCCCTTACTTCTACTTTGGTGTACGAAATCTGAGACAGCTTTGATGGCATCAGAAGAGGATTTTCCAACGATGAAGCCATATTGTTGTGGGGGAATGAGTGTCCTCTCTTGGAGAAAGAAGTTGAGTCTTTCCATCACCAATTTTTCCAAACATTTTCCGGGGATAGATAGTAGGCTGATTCCTCTGTATCAAGTGACGGATAGCAGCTTTCTCCTGTCTGACATAGGGATAGCTATTACTCTTGCCTCTTTCCAGACTTTCGGGAAGCAACCTAAATGTAGACATGTATTAAAAACTATCTTCCAGAATTTTGGTAAGGTCTGATGTATGTTTTTAATAATAGTTCCATCAATTCCGTCGGGGCCTGGACATTTCTTTTCATTTAAATTGTTTATTATTTCTTCTACTTCGTGAGATGCGAACTCTGGCTCTTGTGGTGTGTTCAGGGCTACGCAGTCTCGGTTAGATTCTCTGATGAGTCTCTGCACATCGTTATCGAGATCTGGAATGCCATCTGGCAGGAATATATCGAGGAGTGCTTTGGCTGTGTCTTTCTCTGATAAGGTTGGAGTTCCATCGATTAAAGTAAGAGTGGAAGAAGGTGTGCTTTTCGCGAAGTCATTTTTGCAGTGCCTGTAGATTTTCCAAGGCGATTTCCTACTGTGTTCTGTGCAGAAACGTTCCCATGATTCTCGCTTAGCTTTATTTAATTCAAGTTTATACTGGTTTTTGAGAGCATTATATTTAGATGTATATAATTCTTTGAGCTTCGGGTGTTTACTTCTCTTGGCCCTTCGTTTTGCTGCATTAGTATGTTTTCTGAGAGATTTTAGTTCTACAGACCACCAGGGTTTAAATTTATTTGTTGGTAGAAACGGTGGAAAGCAATGTTTGTTGATTTCGTTTAGTTCTTGCCACATTGTAGTAATGGTTTCATCTAGTTGTTTTTTAGAGGTGGCATTATGTATTTGTAGCAACCATTGTTTGCCACTTTCATTGAGTTTATTTTGGAATAATTTCCAATGGCCTACTTGCGTGGCAAACTTTCTGGTAGAATTAGTGTTCTGCCGGAATAAGTTGGAGTTGGAAGTGTGATACAACAGTTCAAAAGTTATGATATTGTGATCTGATTGAGTCTCCTCTTCGCTAACTAGCCATTTGTTTATTCTGTGCGCTATGTTCTTAGAAACAACAGTAATATCGATCCAACTTTCCCCTTGTGGACTGGAAAAAGTAGGACCGTCCTTCCCATTTGCCGTGGTCAGACTATGTACTGATAGGAACTCTACTAGTCTTCTTCCTCTGGTGTCGGTAGTTGGGCTATACCACATTTTGTGTTTGCAGTTGGAATCGAGTCCCCATATAAGGTTAGTTGGGTTTAAGGAAGTTAAGAAGTGTTCAAAGGGCTGGATATCTTGTTCTAAGGTATCGTAAGGAGGTAGGTAGGAACTTGCTACATAGAGAGTGGGATTAGTTAACTGTGCAATTATTACATCATCTGGAGTGGAGTAGCTGTGGATAAGTGTGAAGTTATGTGCTATTGCTTGTTTGATATAGATGCAGGCTCTAGGAGCTGTGTTTGAAGCAATGTAGAAAGGTGTGTAATTTGTTGGTGTTAAGCTTGGTATTCCATTGTTACAATATGGTTCCTGATTTAGTAGAATATCTACATTATTTTTATTCAGGAGCATTGATAAGTTTGCCATAGCTGCTTTGCAGTGGTGAGTATTAAGTTGGGCAAAAATGAGATTATCCATGTTAGTAATCTGTGTTGTTGATAATTATAGACTTTATTCTTTGCAATCTAGGGCAGTCGTGGCTAAAGGTGCTATGGTTTGTATCTAGCTTCTTATTGTTGTTTTGGATGTATGAATTAGCTTTAATGCAGTTAGTACATCGTGGACTTTGTGGGTTATCGCAATTTTTCCAGTAATGATCTCCAGCACATTTTGAGCACTTCTGTTGCTCCGAACAAAATTTTGCTGTATGGCCAAAGCATAGGCACTGAAAGCATCTAGTTACAACAATAAAGTCTTCAACACCACACATACTCCACTTTCAGTTTCACTCTTTGGTGTTTCATGATTTCTCTTCTTATGCGGGGACTAACCTCTATAGCTATATGTCTGGAGTCTTCAAACTTAGCTTTGGTGAACTTTACATTTATTATAGGTTCTTCTATTTGAGTTAGGTTGTTTTGTTGCAGTGGGATGTCTTTTATTTCAGAGTTATCTATATCGTTACGGACATTCTTTAACAATAAGGTTGATAGTTTTTTCTTAGGATGTTCTATTGAGAAATTATCTAATTTCTTTAATTCGTTTTCTTAGATTTCACATTCTTCCTTATTATTGCATTCTACTAGCAGGGTGTTATTTGCTACATTTTTCATTTTACTTATCCCTACTTTTAGTGCTTTGGGGTCAATTGTTTCTCTTATTATTCTTTTTACTGCGTTTGGTTGCATGTTTGAATCTGCAGGTTTGATTATCAGGGAAGCCGGTACCTGATGGTTTCCACTAGGTGTCACTACGGGATGGTTGAGGCAGTGGGTTATCTCTGGTTGAGGCAGTGGGTTATCTCTGGTTGAGGCTGGCCGTCAGATTGTTCTGCCGGCCGAGAGATGTCGCTAGTAGTTCACTATACGAACGTGGAGGGCTCCTCTCTGCTACCGTTAAAGCTTTCCTTAACGTTTGTTCTAGACCCATAAACATGCCACATACTTTGTTCAACATGCTATTCATTTCACTCACCGACTTAATTGCCTCTTCTTTTAAAGTTTTATCCATGTTACTCCTTGAATTCAGTGCTTTTTTAACCTTTTCTAAGTGATCAAATATGACCAAAACTAGTTCACTCCCGGCTTCTTCCGCCATCTTGGACTGTGTTCCACGAATCGCCTTTGTTACATTTAAAAATTTAAATAAATTATTGTTGTATTGTTGCTTAGATCAGTTGATATGTACTATAATAACACAATTCATAATTTGTTAACATGTCTGAAGAAGGTACAGTGTACCGAAACAGCTGTCACTGAATTATATCTTATTAAATATGAAAATCAAAACAAAGTTTTGTTTTTATTTAATTAATGAAATAACTTTTATTTATTTATTTTTTTATATTTTAGAATAGATTTATTTAGCCTGCTGGTGTTAAGACCATTTGACCTTCTCTTCCACTCATGAAGACAAACATATGCTATATTTAAATAAAAAAAAATACAATAATGTTACATAGTAAACAATTAATTATCTGTTAAAATGAACAATAACGAAAATAATATCTAAGAATACAATAAAATACAGTGTACCGAAACAGCTGTCACTGAATTATATCTTATTAAATATGAAAATCAAAACTAAGTTTTGTTTTTATTTAATTAATGAAATAACTTTTATTTATTTATTTTTTAGATTTTAGAATAGATTTATTTAGCCTGCTGGTGTTAAGACCATTTGACCTTCTCTTCCACTCATGAAGACAAACATATGCTATATTTAAATAAAAAAATACAATAATGTTACATAGTAAACAATTAATTATCTGTTAAAATGAACAATAATGAAAATAATATCTAAGAATACAATAAAATTAAATACAATTAAAATTAAACTAATTAAAGATAATATACATAAAGGAATAACAGCTCAAACCTATTATACGTGAAAATAGATAAGAAAATACAAAGAACTTAGTAAACTGTAATGAATTAATCTATCGCTTATATATAAGTAATTAGGTAAACTCATTGACAGATCTTAATACTGGCATAGCCAGCATTGGATTAAGGGGGGTGCAATTTTTTTTTCGACTGTATACCTTCCGGGTACAAACGAACAAATCAAAAATACAAAACACTATCTCTATTTTTTAAACTACCCTCAATCTATTTCGGAGGAAAACTACAGCGCTATTAAAGAGGAAATATGAAAAATTATAGTGAAATAATAGCAGAATTTTTAAGCTTTGCGAATTGAATTTTTTCAAGATTACTTATTAATTTTTATACCTTATTGTATTGTAACTATTAGCTATATTTTAGCTACTAATAAAGTAGAGCTACACACACAGTTCGACTTGCCTTTTCGGTTGAGAATATTTTTTAAGTACGTTTTGTTTGATTTTTTCAATATAATTGTTATAACTTTTTTGTGCAGACTGAGCATACGCAGGCTATAAAAGGCGTTTTTTTTTGTCATTGTAGAAATGCACCATGTCTTCACTTTTCTTAGGCTGCTGAAAGTGCGTTCAATCGACGCCATAATGCATGGTAAACCCAGGCATGTTAAATTGCTTTTTTGATATGGGAAAAAATCGCACTCGTCCACGATGTTAAAAGATATCACCTTTTTCCTTGTCACTTCGTTTCATCCACATATAGTTCAATTTCGATGGACAACCCTCGATTTTATAATATTCTGAAATTATGCTCGCCGTTGCTTGTGTATCTTTCAGAGATGTTTTTAGGGTGCAGCATTTGAAGTTCAAAAGCAGGGCCCTATTGTTCTCCAAATCTTTCCGACAAAGCTGTGAAAGGAATCAAGTAGGGATTTAAGATGGCCACCTTAAAGTAATCTTCGGTATTAAGTTGTGGATTAGCTCGATGTGTCTGCTTATTGGATATTCTTGGTAGTGTGATTTCTACACCTAGCTCAGAAGCAATAGTCTCCATCTCTTTCATGATGCCCTCGGAGATCTCATAACCTTTTTTGCGATGATGTATTGCTATGCTTTTAATGCTTTCAGCATGGGCTGTGCATTTAATTAAATACAGTATATAGCCACGGCATGCAGCGAATTAACGACAGGTCCCAAATAACTAGAATATTTTGATATCAGGCACAAACAAAAGATGAAAGTACTTCTACTTGTAACTCATCAGCTTGTTCTTGGCTTGGTGCGTTTCTTTCTACGGCAATCTATTTGAGGCCGTTCATCAAATCAATTCCAAAAAGTGTTTCCTAAATGTCCCAGTAATTTTATATTTTTTGCGACCAACGTATTTCGCAGAGCTTGTGGATGCTTGTGACGTGCTGTCTTCTAAACCGCAGCTCTCGAAGAAAAGTTTATAATACCATGAATTCTAGTTATCGTGTTTCTGATATCAGGCACACTATTCAAATCATTTACCACAAGAATGGTTTTGTGGCTTGCGCAGTGGAAATAAATATCTTTGGGGGGGGGAAATACTCGCGCAGACGTTTCTGGACCCCATTGTCTTTTCCTGCCATTGTTGAGCAGCCGTCATAGCACTGGTCGACACATTTGTGCGGGTCAATGTCTATCTCTTTAAAAACAACTCAATTTCTGCAGCAATTGATTGGGCGTCCATTCTTTTTAGTTCAACAAAACCCAAAAACTCTCCTCGAATTTTATTCATATTCTCAAAAAAAAAAAAAAAAAACCGCACATCAACGGACAATTGCTCCTTTCCAGAAATGTCACAGCATTTATCAGCTAAAACGTTATAAGCTCTGGCATTTTTGACATCAACCGCAATCATTTTCTTTACCTCAATTCACATAATTCAATCAATTCATTTTTAATTGTGGAGAAAGTTAGGTAGCATTATTGGCGTTTAAATGAGGTTCTAAGCTTATTATCACCAACATCAATTCTCCACTGAATTAAATCCCTGAAGACGCCTTCGTCCGACGTTTTACCTCTTAAATGCATGTCATGCAAGCCGCAGAACATAATGGTATCCAAGATGCATGACAAATATTTCAAGTTATCCACCACAGTCTTTCTTATAGCCACTTACGAGTTTTTGGCTAATAGGGGCCTCACTTAAAAACAAAGGTGCTGACTGCGCAGCTTCCACGTGCCAGTGGCTCTCACAAAGTTTTTTTGGCGAGTTTGTTTATTTTTAAAACATTCTGAAATGGACCTCACTATGAATGACGCTTTAACGTCGCTCACAATATGTCGTGAGAATAGAACACAATACATACAGAGTGAACATTTGAGTCATGCGGTATATTTTAGCCAGGGTGAATACTGTTGGACCCAACAATGCTTGAATTTCCGTTTTAAATGTTCAGTATCTTTGCTGAAATTGTAGCTTTCGGGTGCACTCCAGCAATTTGCCAGAATTTTTAGTTTATCTTGTTTACTCATTAGCTCTGTTCTCCAGATACAGTTGCCAATATCGTTAGGTGGGTAAATCTTCCTCTTCGGATGTGATGAATTCTAAAACTGTTCGGGAAGAAATAATATTGCAATGATACAACTTGTGTAGGTACTTACCAAATAATTTTCTAATATCCATTTTAACATACACACGCACGAATACGCGTAGTTCAACGTTAATGCATGAGTCAAGCACCTTAGAGTAAAGAATATCTCAATTGGATAATTATTTGAGCCTATCGAATGTACTAGAAAATGTGAGACAAACGTTTGACCAATCTCGGTAAGTGGGCGTTGGCCAATATATGGCTGTAAAAAACATTAATTACAGAAGTGAGTGCGGCTAATGAAGAGCCAAGGTCAGGCGAAGTTTCTGCAAGCGTCAAGGCATCGACAAGAAACTTAGGTACTCAGCTGAAATTCCAGAAGTGACTACTGCGATACCGTTCATAATGGAGGTCTAGAATTATCTGGCGTATTGGCGATGCTTGTATCCACTGAGATATATACTTGATAAATTGATATATCACATCGATTGGGCTTGGCAGACATTACTTTTTTATTTTTTACATATATTTTTAACATTTTGCACCTAATTTCGGATGGAAGGAAATCTCATTCTATCTAGTGTTAATTGGTCAAAAATCAAGGGGGCTGCTCCCTACACCCATCTCGCTACGCCCATGTTAATACTATTTTATTATATAAAAAATATTAATTGTTAAAAATGTATTATTAGTGAGAAGTTTCTGTTAATAATTTTATTTTCAATTTGTTTCTGAAAGATGGTAAAGTTTGGCAGTCTCTTACAAAGGATGGAAGGGAATTCCATGATCTAACAAGAGATCGGTAAAAGATTTCGAGTAACAGGTAGTGTGACAAGGAATATTTTATAGTGAAGAGATAGGGAATGGATGGTTCTACGATCTTGTAGACAATGACATGACAACTGTTCAAGGGATGGTGTAACGTGATCAAATCTGCGAACATATGTAGGAATTGTAAACATTTAGAAGTCTTTGGGTAGGAACAGTATTTAGATCAGTATAAAATATTATCACAGTGATCAAATGGGGCACTGCAAGTGTTTCTACTAACATTATCCTTAGAGCAATTGTTAAACAATTTCTAATACGATTAAATGAGTGAATTATTGAGAATATTGTTTTGCAAATGTTGTTTATTTGTTTATTCCAATTAAATATTTTATCCATATTTATCTCTGATGAAGCTATAACCAAGACCGCCCGTTCATGGTGAAGACCTACGTCCTGCAAGAGGTGGCCCTGCTTTAACTGAATACGGCGGATCTAGATATGGCTCTCGATAAAAGGCCCCAACTAACTTTAACACAAGTGTGAGTATTGGTAAGGGTGCAGGATAAGGAAAACAACGAATAAACCCGGGAAGAGGACTTACGTCAGACGAGAAGAAGACAACATTCTAAGGGAAATTTACCCCAACAGAAACCTCCGGTTCTCCAGGTTGGAGGTTGTGGGTCGGGGTGGAAACCCATCACGTAAAACGATCTTTCTCAAGTAAGCCGGATGGAATTATAAAATGACTGCTACTATCTTACTATAAATGATTGTTTTTCTTTTAGAGGAATTGAACCCAATGGATACAACTAGTACACACCCAGTCCCAAGGTTGAGATTTTAAAAATCCCTTACCCCGCCGGGAATCGAACGAGGTTCGCCGGAGTGGAAAGTAAGGACTCTACCGACTACGCCACAGCGACGGACTGTAAATGATTTGAACCCCAATAAGTGACACCCATATTACTGTATTTTTCTTATTTGAACCTAATAGTCTCTGATGATCCATAATAATTGCTTGCGACTTTCTAGAATTTAATTGAAGTCCATATTCTCTGTCCATTCCGTTAGCGAGTCAAGGTTCTCATTAATTTTTGTTACGCGCCATTTGAAGAATATTTGTCTGAGTGAATGTAGATCTGCATATAGTCTGCAAATAAATGATGTTTGCAATGTTTTAGAGAGTCAGATATGTCATTTCTGTAGATTGAAAATACAACGGGCCGATCACCGAACCCTGTGGAACTCCAGCTTTAAGGTAGAACCAAGAAGAGCATAATGTAGAATTTCCAACAACACAATGCTGGCACTAACGAAGGTAGGAGTTTAATCATTGCGTGACACTGTCGGAAAGTGAGAGATTTTTAATTTAAGCAATAATACTTCCAAGTCTACCGTGTCATATGCTTTACCAATGTCAAGTAGTGTAAGAATAGTCAGTTTTCGACTATCAGATGTTTCGCGTATGTCTTCACATGTATTTTTCTGACTCTGAAGTATATTTATCTTAGCATTGATCTCAAGTTCTTCTCATATATGATGGTGTGTGTCCATGTGATATCAAATATAAAGTATGGATAGATAGCGTTTGAAACTTACATTGCTCTGTTGCTTACAAACTTTTTCAGCATCTGTGATAAACATGGATACAATATAGTAAATTTGAATATTGTGTGAAATCATGTTTCTGGATGTTCTACTTAAAACTTTGCTTATATAATCAATTGAGTTGGTGTTTACTTGATGAAAATCCATATTTATTAATGAAATAAAAATAAAACGTAGTTTTATTTGATTTTCATATTTATTATATAATTCAGTGACAGCTGTTACGGTACACTGTACCTTCTTCTGCTTATAGTATATCATTGTTATATAATTAAATCAAATCCCAATAGATACATATTAAATAATCTCTTTGTTGAATTATTCATTTAAGTATGAAAATCAGTACATTAGTTTGTTTAATTATCCTATAGGTAGAGATTTAAATGATCACACTCTGATAATTACTGAATTTTTTGTGTTTTTTGTGGTACTCTTATATAGCATTTAACTTCTTAGTATTTTCTTTATATAAGTTTTTTCTCTGCTTAGTGAAAAATATTATGTAATCAAACATGAATGAATATATTCATTTTTAATATAAAAATTACCATTTGCAGGTCTCTGATTATAATGGATTTCCAGTTTGATATCAAAGAAAAATGTTATATTTCACAATCTGAAATTGGACCAGAAGTAAATATTGTTCAAACATAATTTAGCTCTCTATCATCATTTGATAGATGTGTTTGACATTTTAATGATATTCTGTGAATTGATATTTTACAGGAGAAGGAGATGGATATGAAAATTGAAGAAGATTTTCAAATCAGCAGTACTGATATTAAATGTGAGACATATCCAACAGTTGATCCTCATTTTTCTGAGGATGTAGAACTTGAGGTATTGGTTTTATTGCTATGTCGTTATTTACATGTATGTTGGAAATACTCCATCCGTGCAGTATATCTTGAAGGTTTATTAACTTACAGAAAATTTTTGTAGGTTTCAGCCTTAATGTCATATAAATAAATGAGAGAGTTTTAAGATTGCATATGAATAAAAATATACTATGTTTCCCAATGAGAGTGGATAACTGTCGATAAATTACTTACCTCTTTCAATTGTATGCACATTTTCTTTCTGAATAGTGACACCAGTTTCTATTTACAACAATAATTTTATTTTTGTTGAACTGGTTGATTTTCGTATGGAAAATGTAGTATAGCCAATTCAACAGAAAAAATTAATAAAAATTTTCTGATTTTGGATATAGGTTGCCATTTTAACATTAAACATTATCAAGCTGGGGATTTTGAATCCATATATACTTTGCAATGATAAAAATCACAACACAAACTAAGTATCTGAAGGTATATCCCATGTTGGCAAACCTGTTTAGTTTGGCAGGATATGGAACCTCATTTTCCCCTATCAAATACACGTTAAGTTTCATTGTTAAATATTGGAAATCACATTATGAGGTTATTAATTCGTAAATTAATGAGTTATTTCTTACATCTTACCTCATATTTCACATTTTCTTTAAAACACGGGAACTAGTTTACATGAGAAATATCTCTCTCATTTTCAACAGACATTATGACTCTTGTCAGTCATAATGTCAGTTGAAAATGAGAGATGTTTCTCTTGAAAACTGGTTCCCATGTTTAAAGAAAACATGAAATATGAGGTAAGATGTAAAAAATGACTCATTAATTACACCGTAAGTTTCTTAGTGAGGCCATATTTTCCTAGTATTCAAGTCACATAATTGTGTCCTGTGCTGTAGAAGATTGAGAGTAGTAGTAGTAGTATTCAAATGTTGCTCTTGATTTGTCATCATTCATTTGCGGGCTTCCCAATAATATTCAGCAATTTGGAATGGTGTTCCAACTATTTTCTGAAGATCAGCGCAGAACATCAAGTGATCCTTGTTCATTATCGTATTTGTGTCCTAGCATACTATGCAGTGTGGAGATTCTAGTAGCTTACTTCTATGTAAATGTGCTGCCAAACAAAATCATGACCAGTTTCAAGACGAAACGAAGCAACTGCATTGATTTGGGGCTGTTTGGTATTGTATCTGGTTCTAGTAATGTCTTCCATATCTTGGTTTCACATTGGATTTTGTTTTGTTCGACTATATGGGATTTTATTTTCATTTTGGTGTAGAGCTGCAGTGATTTATAAGATATGTTCCTTTTTCTTCAATATCATACTGTATTGGTCTATTGTTAGTTAAGATTTGCATTGCTAATATTGGTGTTGTTTTAACACCACCAGTAATTATTCTCAAAGTTTGATTTTGGACTTTTTCCAATTTGTTCATATGATGGGAGATGTAACTAGCACTTTAGATTCATAATGTAAAACTGGCTTTATATAAGACTTGTATGTCTGGTTTAAAGTTGATCTTGAGCAACCCCATTTTGTGGCAGTAAGTCTCTTCAAAAGTTTCAATCGTTTTTGTGCTGATTCAGAAACTTTTCAGTGTGGGTTTTCCAAGTTAATTTCTTGTCCAGGTAGATTCCTAAATATTTAGCTTCATTTACTTCTTGTATGGGTGTGTTTTTCAATGAAACTTTAATCTGTGCAACTTTATGTTTTAAGGTAAACACCTGGAAATATGATTTTGCTGGGTTTATGGTCATTAAATTTTCTTCACACCATATTGAAAGGTGTTCTAATGCTTTATTCATTTCTCTTGATAATTTTGATTCATCTTTATTTTTTGCTGAGGTCCATATTACTAGGTCGTCTGCAAAGAGAGCACAATTAATGTTTTTATTCTGTAGAAGTTTTGGGGTAAATCATTGATCATAATGTTGAAAAGGATTGTGCTTAGGGCTGATCCTTGTGGGAGACCATTTTGAATTTGATCCATATTTGGTTCGTCTTCCGGGCTTATAGGCCGTGGTCTGGTTGTCTTCTTACTCGACGTTTCATCTACTGCTGCGGTAGACATCATCAGGAGATACTGCGTGCTTTCTGTGAACTCCTCAACAGTCGGCTGCAGACTGGTGGTAGGTCGTTGGAAACTGTCTCTCTGTTTATAGCTAAACCCCGGGTGGAGGGGAGGTTTTCTGCGCGCACCGAGTTGTGCGCTGTATTGCCGTGTGCCGAAGTCATAGGCTTCGTTGTCGTGTTAAGCAGTGCTGGGATCCAAAATGGTAAGGTTTACCTACCTTATATCAAAACAACTACAGAGAAAATTGGACGATTATTAAAGAAATACAACATAGCAACAACCTACAAACCAACACAAAAAATCAGCAATATACTGCGCCCAGCCAAAGACACTAGAGATCCTTTGAGTCATGCCGGTATATATCGTATCCCGTGCAGTTGTGGAGAGGTGTACATCGGTACAACAGAGAGAATGATCAACACACGATTACAAGAACACATGAGACACTGCAGGTTAAAACAAAATGAAAAATCGGCCGTAGCGGAACACTGTATGAACAACCAACAACATATTATAAGATTTGAAGATACCCAGGTATTATCACAAACATCACATTACTACACCAGACTATACAGAGAAGCCATAGAAATATACAAACATAAAAATTCCTTCAACAAAAAAGAAGAAACCTTGAAGATAAACAAAATTTGGATCCCAGCACTGCTTAACACGACAACGAAGCCTATGACTTCGGCACACGGCAATACAGCGCACAACTCGGTGCGCGCAGAAAACCTCCCCTCCACCCGGGGTTTAGCTATAAACAGAGAGACAGTTTCCAACGACCTACCACCAGTCTGCAGCCGACTGTTGAGGAGTTCACAGAAAGCACGCAGTATCTCCTGATGATGTCTACCGCAGCAGTAGATGAAACGTCGAGTAAGAAGACAACCAGACCACGGCCTATAAGCCCGGAAGACGAACCAAATATGGATCAAGACGCCGGCCGTGAAAGTCTACAATCATTTTGAATTTGTTTGAATTTTGAGTAATTCTCGTTATATTTGGTACTTATAAATCTTTGGTTAAGAAAGCTTTGGAACCATCTGAGCATAGACCCTTTTATGCCAAGGTTCATAACTTTTAGAGTAATTTTTTTATGCCAAATTGAATTATATGCACTTTTGAAATCAATGAATACTGCTAATGTTGTTTTTGATTTGTCTAGTGCATCTTTGATTTCCTGGCTAAGCATTGCAACTTGTTGTGTGGTAAAATGGAATTTTCTGAATCCTGCCTGTACAGGAGTTATTAGTTGCTGTTTTTCTATAAACCAATTTGCATATATCATTTTTTCCATGGCTAAGATACTTGTAAGGGCAATTGGTCGGTAGCTATCAATTCTTGCTGGATCTTTGTTTGGTTTTAATATAGGTATAATGATTGCTTTCCTCCAACTATCTGTTACACCAGTTTTCCAAATCAAATTGAAGAGATTTAAGATAGCATTCAGTGCTTTTCTTCCTAAATGTTTGATAAATTCAGACATTATTTTATCAGTCACTGGACTTTTTTTGCATTTTAAACCTCTATTTGCTTCTATGAGTTCTTCTATGGAGAAATTTTTAGTGAAAATATCTTCTTTATCCTCTGTTGTAGAATTGGTGATGTTTTTAACCGATTTTTTATATTCTTTTGGGTCTTCTTATTTTCCTTAGATAGTGGTTCAGCTAAGGTGTAGTGCTTGGTGAAACATTATGCAATTTCATGGTCTTCAACATATTCTTTGTTTTTGTATTTCAAAGGTTGTTTTATAATGCGTCTTTGTTTGTTATTTAAAGATGATACAAATTGATGAGCTTATTTACTGTCTGTTCTGTAATTAATCTGTGATAGGAATGAAAGGTATGCTTCTTTCTTTGCTCTGATAATTTCTTCTTTAAATGCAGTTGCTTTTTGTCTCCATGTAATTAGATTGTCTTGTTTTTTTTTATGTTTCCGCTATTTTTCTTGCTAGGTCACGTTGTTGTTTCAAGTCTGATAAAGTTTTTGTCCAAAAAGGTTTAAATCTTGCTACTTTACATCTGGGTATTGACCTCTTAGCAGCTGATAGTATAGTAGTGCAAAATATTTTACATGCATTTTCAGGATTGTTTTTGTATCCTTCCAGGTTAATTGCTGGGAGAGAAGTCTCTAATTCTTTTTTGTAATTAGTCCATTTGACTTCTTTAAAGTTCGAAGAAATCATATTATTTCTTCTTAGATATTCTCTCTTTTTTACTATTACTGAAGTTATAATAGCTCTGGCCGAGACCAGGGTCAGATATGATATTTCGTTTGCATCCGTCTATATCTGTTGATGCTATAGTTAGGTCTGGATTAGAAATTGTACCATTGTAATGTAAATATGTTGGTGTATCGTCCATATTATATAGTAACCGAACTCCATTTGATTGTGTGGCCAGCATTGTTATATCCCCAGTCTGGATTATGTGCATTTAAGTGTCCTACAATTAATGTTTTAGATGTAGTGTTTAGGACATCAAGATTTGGGTTATTGCCTGGGGGATTGTAAATGTTGTATATTTGTAGGTGGTTAGATTTTTTCCGAATGTTCACTTCTACAATCTCTGCTTTATCTTCAAATTGCATTTGTTTTATAATTTTAAAATTATGTATTACTAGTGTCTTTATTCCAACTAAGAGACCACTGGCAATTTGACAGGACTTAGGCAAAACATGTATGTTGTAATTTTTAAATTGGTAATATTTAACATCTTCTTCTGTCAAATTTGATTCTTGAAAACAGAATACATCTGTATCTTCTTTGTTCAGTATAACCTGAAGTTCTGCTTTTTTTGATTGGGACATTCCATCTGCATTCCATTGTAAGATCTTTGATGTTTTTGTCTTTTCTCCCGAAACAGTCCCCTCCTGGAGATCCGAATGGGAGACTTTTACTCTTGAGTCTTTTGCTTTGGGAAGCATATTGAACATTTTTTGTAGTTAATTTTGCATAAACCAGAGTGCACCTGCTAGTATTACCAGCGGAGGCAAACTATATTACACTCGTTTTTTTAGAAATGTTTAGGAGAAAAGAAATGAAGAGATGCCCTAGGTCTCAAGTACTCTAATACCATCCGGTTCGAAGAAAACAAGAGTTCAGTCAAGGGAGACTGGATAGGAAAGTTGAAAGAGGAAATAGATACATGGAAAGGAATAAATACCAATTTAGATATAAGAAGCGAAAGAAGGAGCAAAACATAAGTAAGTGGAAGTAATAATTTTGCTCATCTTGGGCACCTTGTGGTCACCATCCTCATATCCCCTAGGTTGGGGACCCCTGAGGAAGTAGAAGATTGAGATATTGTAAGTGATCTAAAGCATTAGAAGCATTTTATCAACTTAGCTGTTATTATTTTTAAGATGTGAATTTGCAACATTTCAACTTATCTTTGATGTTTTACATACATGTACATTGACACATTATCCCTGTTGCAATTTATGTAGTTATCGGGTTCGTTAGTGCCAGTGAGTAAGTAAGTAAGTATGTTTATGAATGAAACATTTCCTTATTTATGCATGAGTGCAGACAATTGTGTGTAGAGCTCAAGAGAAATGATAAAATTGACATCACATCTTCATAGCAGCTATGTTAGGTTTGATCCGTAAATGAGATTTGGGGCCACAGCCTCCAATCCCTTAAAAATCTCTTCTACACATTTTGGAGAGCTAGGTATGTTCAGCCGTAGTAGATAAACAGCTAGGCAGTCAAGTCTTGTTTACAGTCTTTCTCTCTGAGCAATGTATGTAATACTGAATCACATTTACTTCACATGTAGTTTGATTGGTAGATTGCTCTACATGGAGGAAAACTACTTTACTCCAGGATGACCAACATAAATATATCTTATTCTTCTATTCTTTCAGATCCCAAGTTTCTTAACCTCCTCGCATTGGCCTCTATGAACAATATGGACCTACAACCTATCTTATGTCATGGGCCTCCATACATGGTACTGACTCATACTGATTTTGTGGCCAAAGTTTTTATGATATCTCAATTTAAATAAAATGTTGATACAGACAGGAATCATAACTCCCAGTATATATATATTAATGTTTGCATTGCTAACTATCACTATTATTAGATTACTTGTATTTTCCATTGATGAAAACTAAAATTTGACTTGTATGTGTGGAGCAGTCTTCATTTTTCTCTGATAAATGTTGAAAAAATCAAAAGAAATATTAACGAACATTCTCTAATTTGTTGAGAGATTGACAAGGTAACGAATAAAAACTCTTAAACAGTTATTTTATTAACCATGACAACCACCATGCAGTGACTAATTTGAACTCACTACCTTCAAGCTGAATCATGTATTGTGTGTTAAATATTCGTACTCAGAAAATAGTCAACATTTCAATCTCTCGAATAATATATACTGTGGTGATTTTTTTTTATCTCCTAGAGGATTTCCCATATATGTGTATTTTATCTGGCATCACCTACCTTCAGTGATAAAATGCACTTGTTTGAATTTACCATGGCAGCTGGAGGATTTAGATGTTTGAATGAAATTGAATTTTATATGAATGTAAAGTTTCTAGTGAATCTGAAATCAAGGGAAATATATCTAGAGATTGAAGTGGCATTGACCGATATTACTAATCACGATGAATAGTATACAAATTTTACATGGGAAAATATGGATAATTATATGGACAAATTTTTTTTTGTAATGTTTCTTAACCCCTGAAAAAACTCAAAACCTCACTGAAATTTTAGAATGATTCAGATTATATTTATGTAGAGACATGTGCAACATTTTTATTCCCATTCTGAATAAATAGTTCTCTTTGGAAAATTTCCGACCTTCATGTGTACAAGTAATAACTTAGTTGAGATGTTTCGTATGTACAGTTTTTTTTTGTTATGCAGGCGGGGTGACTATCATCTGGTGTTGCTTACCTTCAGTCATAAACTGTGCTTAGTTTGAGTTTATCATGACAGCTGGAGGATTTAGTTGTTTGAACGATATACGATTTTATATGAATGTAAAGTGCTTAGTGAATCTGAAATTGAGAGAAATAATCTAGAGATTCAAGTGACATTGATATTACTACTCATGATGAACAGGACACACATTTTATATTAGGAAATAAGGATAATTATATGGACAAACAGTTTTTTATGGTGTTTCTGAACCCCAGAATAAAAATAGAAATCTCAGTGAAATTGTAGAATGATTCGGATTATATTTCAATAGAGACATATACAAAAATTTTATCCTATTCTGAATACAAAGGCCTGTGTAGAAAATTTCCAACCCTCATACGTACAATTAATAACTTCCTGTGCAGTTCTGGCTTCTTTAGCCACTTTTTGAAGTGTTTATGGTGTACGGTGTGGTAACAGGGGAGCACGTACTGCCAGCAATTACCCTCAAGTATGGAAAACATAATAGTTACTATACATTGATTTTTTCTTATTTACTAGTTCTATATTAGTGAATATTTTTGTTGTATAATGAGTTTAGTGCTCATTATAGAATATCGCTGTTTTATAACAATCTATATTATTATCATTATTAGAAAGACATGGCCGTACAGGCCACATGGCCTAAAACGAATTTGTTCATGATGATGATGATAGAAAGACATGGCTACTAGTTCCTTCCCCCACTCAGCAATGTTCCCTCCTGCCACCCACCAAGATGGCTACAGTTTTCAGAACTTGTAATCTCTCATATGTAGAGTTTTTTTTTTTTACGCGGGCAATTTGGCTGTAAGGGGTTCTTGTCAGAACAGTACTGTAAGTTATTATCTCAATGAGTGAGAAGTGTTAAGTCGAGAACATGTGTGCGAACTTCATCTCTGGTTATAATAGTAAACCACACGCACTAATTCACCAAAAGGCATTCATATGTCTTCATACTTGTGATACAGTTCCTTATCTGTGACCTTCAAACATGTGAATAAAAATCACAGCTAATTGTCAGAATTTTCAATAACAGGTGTGTACAAATTGTTGAATTTATGTAACCCGCTTAAAAATAATAGTAAAATTGTATTAAAAATACTAAAATTCCAATTTCATCACAACTGTGCACATCAATTGTAATGCGTTATACACATTCCTTTACTCTGTGTTTCTGTGCACAATTTAGTCCAAATTTCATCATAATTGTGCAATATTTAGCTGAGATGTGACCATTTGAAAACAATCTGGTAAAGAAAAAAGCTTTAAATGTTTAAATGGCCTCTGTCCATGGCCGTGTGAGTCTGTTTAAGGCCAGCTGGCGCTGAAGGGTTAAATCAGGTCCATGCTGTTATGTTGCTTCAGCGTGTGTTTCACCTTCTTTGGGTGTCAGTGTATGTGGTGTGGAGTGAGGCCTATGCATATCAAGATGCGAGTTAGTGTGACTGGTTGTGCATTTGCAATTTGTTTGTATTGAAAGTATATTCTGAGATGCTACTATCTTCATATGCTTTGGTGCCCGCATTTTAATCTTGCTATTATATACTGTGATTCTCAGCTTTATGGCAGTTTATGATTGCTTAAGTATTTCTATATACCATTCATGTGGTGCCTGTATCCACATTTCATTTACTTGAACATATCATAAACGTAGGTGATGAAATACTGGTATATTTTCTGAATAAGTGCTTGATAATACATAATATTAATGAAATCACACATTTATGTAAGTTTTGTTTCATAGGAAGTTATAATAGAAAATTACGGGATTTTGCTATTACACAAAAATTAGTCAGTACATATGACAACCACCAGAATGGAATTGTGGTGCTATGCATTTCAAAGATATATGAAAATCTCAAATGAAAAAGAAAATATATCTGAATTAGGTTATACATGCACATCCAGATTTGATTTATAACACTAGAACCTGAGTTGATAAAGATAATTTTTAAACATAGATACTGTCAATAACTTGTGATAGTGCACTGCAAATAACATCATAACTACAGACATCTAAACCTCTTCCACAACTAACACCACATAAACAACACTAGCACTACTGCCACCAGACCACTTGATATGATTATGATCCTGATGACTCCTTGTCTTAATCTTAATTTTCATTATAATTTAATAGCTTTCCTGTAACACTAAGTAACATTATTATATGAATATTTTTCGTATATTGTATACCACTTGATTTTTCATAGTGCTGTAATGTAGAAACTATTTACTGGATTGTTATTTTTTCTTATTAATTTCACAATGGAATGAGAAACAAATAATAGTATAAATTTCTTGGATTTACCAATAAAACACATTGATAATAATTTTGAGTTTGGTATCTTTCACAAACCATCTCATACTGATACCACTATCCATAGTTCTTCTCTTCACCCATATACTCATAAGATGGCAGCCTTTAATAGTTACATTCATAGACTTTTAAATATCCCTCTTTCACCCTTGGAATATAATAATGAATTGAATATTATTAAACAATTAGCTGTTAATAATGGCTACGGCCCTGAAATTATAGAATGTTTAATTAAGAAGGTTCATTACAAAAAAGCAATTAACAAAGTTTTTCCTTTACCTAAAGTAAACATAAAGAAATATCTCATAATGTCATACATAGGCCCACTTTCCAATAAAATATCTAAACACTTTAAAAAGTTGAACATTAATGTGGCATTAAAAACTATTAAAACTCTACAAAATATAATAAAAAACAATAAAACCAAAACAAAAAAAGAAAAATAATCAGGTGTATATAAATTGAAGTGTGGCACATGTGACAATGTCTATATAGAACAAACTGGTTGACCTTTTATCTCTCGGATAAAGGAACACATGGGAGCATATAACAGAAATTTAGAAAATTCAAAATATGCTAACCACCTATTCCAATTTAATCATTGTTTCGATCCAAATTTTGAAATTTTACATATTTGTGATAAGGGTAAGAAGTTAGATCTTTTGGAGGCTGTAGAAATTAATAAATTTGAAAGTTGTAAAAAACTGTTAAATTCTCAACTTGATTTGAATGAATCCCCTTTGTTAAATTAAAAAATTTAAATAAATATTGTTGTATTGTTGCTTAGATCAGTTGGAACACAATTCATAATTTGTTAACATGCCTGAAGAAGGTACAGTGTACCGAAACAGCTGTCACTGAATTATATAATAAATATGAAAATCAAATAAAACTATGTTTTATTTTTATTTAATTAATAAATATGGATTTTCATCAAGTAAACACCAACTCAATTGATTATCTGTATTTTTACTTTACCTTTTGTATTACTATAGATCCTCCTAACAATATTAATCCATTATCACAGATATTCATATTTCTCATTGCCATCCATTACAATTGTCGAGGTACACTATCATGTGCCATCTTTAAATCAATAAAGGTCATATGTAGTTCATTATTTTTTGCTAGGATTTTCTCTTGTAATTGTCTAATACAGAAAATGTTATCAATACATGATCTTCCACTCCGGAATCCGCATTGTTCTTCTCTTAAGTTATCTTTTATCTCCTTAAGTTCAAAGTTTATAATTTTACTAAAGATTCTAGCTGTTGAAGGTAAAACACTTATACCTCTATAATTGGAACACAGTTTTTTTATCACCTTTTTTAAAAATAGGAGTAATGTATATAAATTCCAGTCTTCCGGGATATCGTCTCCAATTTCAATTTTTTTTTAAGTTTTGTTAAAAGTATTTTTAAAATATAATTGTAGGCTTTCACGGCCGGCGTCAGTCGGCTGCAGACTGGCTGTTGAGGAGTTCACAGAGAGCACGCAGTATCTCCTGATGAGGTCTACCGCAGCAGTAGACGAAACGTCGAGTAAGAAGACAACCAGACCACGGCCTATAAGCCCGGAAGACGAACCAAATATTTTTAAAATATCTCCTCCATGTTTTAGGAGTTCCATCTGAATATTTCCTGGTCCTGGTGCTCTCCCATGTTTTGCCTCTTTCAAAGATCTTTTTACTTCATCTTCTGTTATCTCTGGAGTGTCAAATTTATATTCTACATCCATATCTTGAAGTTGAAACTCATTTCTATTTTCTTGAAGTAAATCTTTATTAAGTTGCATCCATTCTGATGGTCTTATCAACTGAATATTTATCTTCTTTCTTTCTTTCTGATTTCCTGATATTTTGTAATATTTTCGAAGCTTCTTTGAATCTAGCATATCCAATCGAAAGATCTAAATTCGAACATATATTGTTCCAGTACTCATTTTTTGTCCTTCTCACTTCCACCTTTGTTTTATGTTTAAAAGTGATATATTAATTTTGAGATGTTGTTGACTGATCTGATAACCATTTCATCCGTGCTTCCTTTTTTTCTTCTACTAATTTTTTAATATCATGATTAAACCATTCATTATTTCTTTTTAATTCTACATTTTCTGTCCCATGTGCTTTAAAGCTACTGAATGTTTACTTTCCTTTAGTTGATAATACATTTCCACTCCAGATTTATTTAAATTTAAATTAAGTTTTTGTTTTAATCTTGATTGAAAAAGATATTTTATACTCTCATCATAGAGGAAACTTACTTTATATCTTTGTTCATTCAAAGGGGTTGTACGTATTTGTACTGTCTTCCGTTACTTCAATATTTTGTTTTTTCCTACTTGTTAATATGATTTTCCCCAAAAGCATATAAATAATCACTTCTGCAATCTGGTTTTCTATACACTCTAACATCTTTCACTATCATATCACTTTTTGTTTCACAATTATATAATCAATTATTGATTTGAGACTTTTTGTTGGCTGTTCCCACGTATATTTATGTATTTCCCAATGTTGGAAGAAACTGTTCATTGTCATATAGCCATGTTGTTTACATAAACTTATCAATCTATCCCCATTGTCATTTTCCACTTTTTCCCCAAATGGTCCAATCACTTCATCTTTCATTCTATTTCCTACTCGACTATTAAAATCTCCTTTTATTATTACTTCTTGATGTTTTTCATTTTGTCCAAAATTTCTGACAGTTTGTCAAAAAATTCATTTTTCTCTATGGATGTTGCATCCTCATTTATGGATTTATGGCATATACCCCTATTATTATAAACTCTATCCCAAAAAGTTTGGGATTTAATTTAATAATTCTTTCATCAATTTCTTCCGAAGACACTATTTTTTACCAACTTATATTTTCTTATATAACAAACAAAAATTATTTATCTCATACAGATTGTTGGAAGTTTTAAAGTAGAGCATGTTCTACCTGAACTAGTATACTTATTTTCTGATATTACAGATACCCTATCTGTATCATTTAACTTAATAACTTCAAATAATCTATCCTTCTCTGTATCAAATTTCTCAATAAATTTTTCTCTGTCATAATGTGTTTGAAAATCATTGGAGGTAATTTCTAGGCGTGACTGTTTCTCATCATATTTGCCATGTATATCTTCCAGACTTCCAAATTTAACCGAACCATTCAATTTCCAATAGTAACTGAATTATATGATTCTGAGATTTTTTTTAATATTAACTTTCTTTCAGGTGTACTAAGTTACCATGTTCTTTTTCATTAAATGGTTGAGCTGTTATTTACAATATTTGAATTAATTCAATAATTATTAATTATTTGTAGGTACATAGACAGGAACTAAACAACATATAATATGATTATTAGTAATAAAAGAAAATCTGTTATTTTTTTATATGTGTTGTTAATGAATAATTACTAATATAAAGGATGATACAAATTGAGATTCTTGTAGTAACTGTTGATCTCACCATCATGACTGGTGTGTCCAGTGTTCAGTTATTATGGTACATATCCGATTTTCAGTTGGACAAACTTTTATATTTTACCTACCTTTAAATTTCTAAAACACATTAACTCTGGTCCTCTTGTAGTTAGAAGTGTCCTTATATTCACTTTTTATTTTAACTTTCGCTTCTGTTGGCTGCACTTAAAAACTATTCGTTACTTGAATAACATGTCTGTGTTTCACCTGAACTAAACAAGAAGGTAATCTATGACTTCCTGGATTTGGACCAGAAGTACGTTACTGTTTACACATTTATTTAGCTTCCTGTCATCATATGACACCTTTTTGATATTCTGTGATTTTTATTTTACAGGTCATGCATGGCAAAATAAAAATGGAAGATGGTGAAAGTAGTAAGTGTGTGTTATATCCAGCTAGTGACCCACTTGCATTTGAGGATACAAAACTTGAGGTAATGATTTTATTGATATGTTTTAAATCGCAAGTAAGCATAATACTTCAAACATTCAATAACTGTGGAAGGGTTATTAACAGAGAGTGAACCTTATCTAAGAGTCAATCTTAGGATTATATAAATAAAGACAGTTCTCTGTACACTAGTCAATTCATGAAGGTAGCTCGAGAAGAGATCTTTTCTTTTTTCCTTTTTTTTTTTTTCTTTGAGGGATGTTGCTAAAAATATTCAAAAATTCTCTGTAATAGTAGAAAACTGGTTATAAGCTGTTTCTTTTCATTGTGTGCTCACTGCATCTCTGAATAACTACAGCAGTCTCTGCTTAAAACAGTATTCTGTATATCTCTTGGATGTTGAATCAAATCATATTAAATGCCGAAAAATTTTTTTACAGATAGCAGCAAAAACGTTTGATGGCTATAATAATGAAATGATATTAAACATGTTAAAGTCAATATTATAGACACTGTGAATCGTACCTATTAAATAAAAATATTCTACCTTAATGAATATACCTCATAGTGAGAATTCCTAAAATAAGTAAAAATATTTTGTTTAGCTCTTTCTAATATAGACACCAATTCAAGTTTCTACTTATTATATTTAGCACTGGTTTCATTATGTCTTGAAGCAATTTTGTTGCAACAATACTTTTTTAATATTTTTTAAATTTTCTTCCAGTAGCAAATTTGGCCGATAGCTATCAATTGAGAAACATAAGTACATGTTTGTTAAGCAGAAAAATTAGAGAATTTAGAGTGGGGGTTAAACTGAAGCAAAATTAAAAACATTGATCTAAACAAACAATTTTAAATTTCTTGCAATGAAACTGTATATTAATGTTAGTTTTTCAGAAATCAAACAAAACTGTATGTGATCCCACTATTCCAGATATTGCTTTAATATACCTATTTATTTTGAAGAGTTAAGCTAGAAAAGTACCTTTATCATTAATTGAAAGATTTTTGCACCCATCGTTATGTCTTAAAATCCTCACAAGGAGTTATTTTCCAAAGTAACTTAAAAACTGCACATTAGTAAAAGTAATTTTGACACTATCTCATTTTTACTTTATCTGAAACCATGCAAAAATGTTAATTTAACAAATGTATATATATATAAGTTATAATTAAATTTTTAACATTGAGCAATGCAAGCTTAATATGGCATGATAAAAATAAATGCCTGGACGGGATTCGAACCCGGAACTCTGGGTCTGTACCCCAGCATGTTATCCATTACACCACCAGACGAGTCCATTTCAAACACTTATTTTTCTTATAAATGTATTATATTCTACATTATTACTAGATGTTGCAAGAACTCGGTCTTCACTGCCATCTAGTTGCTGACTATAACAAGTAAGCAAATTAAAGAGAATATTTTTACTTTATAGCAGTGACGCTTTATCGGGCCCCGACATATAGTAACAATGGAGAATATAATACATATATAAGAAAAATAAGTATTTGAATTGGATTCGCCTGGTGATGTAATGGATTACGCGCTGGGGTACATACCCAGAGTTTCCGGGTTCGAATCCCATCCAGGCATTTATTTTTCTTATCATACCATATATATATATATATATATAAACAATTAATTAAATAAAAATAAAACGTAATTTTATTTGATTTTCATATTTATTATATAATTCAGTGACAGCTGTTTCGGTACACTGTACCTTCTTCAGACATGTTAACAAATTATGAATTGTGTTCCAACTGATCTAAGAAAAATTATCAGGTGTATATAAATTGAAGTGTGGCACATGTGACAATGTCTATATAGGACAAACTGGTAGACCTTTTATATCTCTGATAAAGGAACACATGAAAGCATATAACAGAAATTTAGAAAATTCAAACTATGCTAACCACCTATTCCAATTTAATCATTGTTTCGATCCAAATTTTGAAATTTTACATATTTGTGATAAGGGTAAGAAGTTAGATCTTTTGGAGGCTGTAGAAATTAATAAGTTTAAAAGTAGTAAAAAACTGTTAAATTCTCAACTTGATTTGAATGAATCCCCTTTGTTAAATTAAAAAATTTAAATAAATATTGTTGTATTGTTGCTTAGATCAGTTGGAACACAATTCATAATTTGTTAACATGTCTGAAGAAGGAACAGTGTACCGAAACAGCTGTCACTGAATTATATAATAAATATGAAAATCAAATAAAACTACGTTTTATTTTTATTTAATTAATAAATATGGATTTTCATCAAGTAAACACCAACTCAATTGATTATATAAACAATATTTGAAAATAAAATTTTATCAAAGTTTGTTTTTGTGGAAAAATATTAATTTAAGAAACAAAACATTTTATAAACAATATTCAAAATGAAACTTAAGAAAGTGTCTTCTTCACTTTTTTATTTCCCATGTCAGTAATAGTTCATAGAATGCACGTACATGATCATCTTCTGGAATGTACTTCAGTATTTTGCAAATGTCCTATATTTTACTGTCCATCCATCCATAGTAATTCTGCCTGAGGGCAGGTCTTTTACTGCAATTATAGCATTTTCATGCTATGCTTTGCATCTTTACTAGGGAATTGTAGGTGTGGTAGCTTCCCATTGCTTTCCACACCAGTGATGGATGATGATGATAAGGGTGATTATGATGATTATATGATTTCGGGGACCGTTTGGGCCTTAAAGTTTTCCTGACATTTGCCTTACAGGTGAGGAAAAACCTTGATAAAAACCTCACCCAGAAAAACTCTCCCGACCGGGGATCGAACCCGGGTCCGCTGCGTGACAATTCAGCATACTACCTCGAGACCACAGCAGTGGACTTTCTGGTAGATATAATAACACAACTCAACGAACTTAATTCACGTCTCCAAGGCGAAGACCAATTGATCACTACTATGTTTGATCATATGAAGGCATTTGAAACAAAATTGCGACTTTGGGAATCACAAATACAAAACAAATTTGCGCAATTACCAGACCTACAAAAGTGTAATATCAGTATTCTCAAAAGTACGCAGATATTATATCAGAATTAAGAAACGAATTCTGCATTAGATTTCAAGACTTCAAGGAGAATGTTATAAGTTTCAATCTCTTTCCTTCCCCCTTCTCCATTTAAATAGATGAGGTCCCTGAGGATCTGCAAATGGAGTGCGTTGATTTGCAATGTGCGTCAGATGCAAAGAATAAATTTAACCATCTCCCTTACTACAATTCTATCGCGATTACTTTCCCAGGGAAAAATATTTGGGAATTAATAGACATGCACTTTGTTTACATCACTTATCGGTAGCACATACATATACGAACAAGTGTCCTCCAGGATGAAACATGTGAAGTGCACAACGAGAAAGCGAATCACCGACGTACATCTGGAGAGTTCGCTTCGAGTTCCTGCAACATCAATCAAACCAGATACCCGATGTCTTGTTCGTGAAAAGGAGTGCCAGGTGTCGCATTGACAAGTAAAAAATAATTATTTTAATATAACAATTTTATTTAAATTTTAAATTAGAACTTTTATTGAACATACAAGGGTTAATAATACTTTATTTTTATTGTATTTAATTTTAAAAATAACTTAATCAATGGATGATTAGTATTTTAATACAAATAACATAATAATATATTAACTATTTCATATTAAAATTAAATGGTTTACCTTTGATCCTATTAATACGGTAACAAATTGGGCCATTTGGCCTGCAAACCAATTCACCTTAACGACAGTGGCCCTTTTCCAAAAAAAGGTTGGGTATGCCTGATTTAGACGATAAGTATCAGATGTTTGAGTAGCATAGATCGTTAAACCAATGAGAAAAAAAATTAAACATGCATGAAAATCAGCCTTCACATCCCTCGACAATAATTTTATTTTTATTTACTTGTATTTTCGCATAATTCATTCTATAATACTTAATTTCAGCCATGTGATATATGTCCACTTTATACTATTTTAAGTAATAGCCCTACCATCTTTAATTCTATAATGCTATTTAGCTAACTAACTCACTGGCATTATCGAACCTGCAGATTCGTGGCCGTGCTGACATAAGCTCTCCATACATCCCTATCCTGAGCTAATGTTTTCCAATTACTCCCTGTATAACCTACTTCCCTCAAATCATAGTTAATGTTATTCTCCCACCTCATTCTTGGTCTACCAACTGTGCGTTTTCTCTCGGGTTTTCCTACAAGAAGCTTCCATGCACATCTTTCATTCCCCATTCGTGCCTCATGTCCTGCCCATCGCAGTCAACGAGACTTAGCTCTTCTTATTTTACCTGGCTTCCTGTAAAGACCATGTAGTTCACTGTTAAGTACTCTTCTCCATTCACCTGTCTGTTCATCTCTCTTTGCCCAAAAATTTTCCTAAGTACTTTATTCTCAAATACTCCTTTCCTTCCTTAAAGTAAGAGTACATGTTTTGCATCCATATAATATAACTGGTAGAATAATAGTTTTATATATTTTCAGTTTAACGTTTTTTGAAAGGAGTTGGGACTTCAAGACACTCTGTATTGCTTAATAGCACGCATTTCCAGAACTGTGCATCTCATACCTATTTGTGATTATTGTCCCAGGACATTTTAATTCAGCCACTTCTTCAAAATTTCCCTCTTTATTCATTGGCTGTCTACTTCCATTATATATAGTGTATTTCTATATGTGACCATATATCTAGTTTTATTGACATTTACTTCCAGTCCCAATTTCTCAGTGTTGCTTAATAGTGTATGCGTATTGGCCTTTAGTATCTCTTCGCTATCATCCAATAATCTTACATCATCATCATAAAATAACAGCTTATTAATACCATTGAGTTGTAGGCCTTCTTCATCCTCTAAAGATTTGATAGTAGAGGAAATAGTGCATCTCCTTGCTTGAACCCATTGTGAATTTCAAAAGTATCCGAAAACTGTTTGCCTACACGCACCCTACTCTTTGTGCCATTTAGACACATTCATATAAGTCTAACTAACTTTTTAGGAATTCCGAACTCCAGCAGGATACTATATAACTTCTCCCTCTTAATTGAATCATATGCCTTTTTGAAGTCTACATATAGTTGATGTACAGTACCATTGTATTCCTATTTCTTTTCTAAAATTTGTCTTATATATCTGATCTGTTGTAGACCCGTTTCTTCTAAACCCACATTGATGATATCCTACAATGTCATCAATGTATGGAGTAAGTCTGCTTATTAATATATTAGTTACAATATTATATGGAGTTGAAACTAATGAGATGCCCCTGTAGTTGTTGCAATCAGTTTTACCTCCTGTCTTTAAATTTGTATGGTAATTGGTTCTTTCCATTCATCTGAAAGAGCTTCTTTTTCCCAAATCATACTAAGCAACCGGCATATCTTATCCATCAATTTCTCTCCCCCTGATTTTATCAGTTCTGCTGGGATCTCATCTGAACCTGATGCTTTTTAAACCTTCATTTTTTCAATTGCCATTTCAACCTCTAATGCGTTTGGTTCTGCGATTAGCATTTCTGCTGTCTGTAAATTATCCTCTTCAATATCCTGTTCTGTGTGTACATTTAATAGCTGATTAAAGTAAGTTTCCATCTATTTAATATACTCCTGGAATCTGCAACCACATCCCCATTTTCATTCCGAATTATTTTTGTTCTAGCCTAAAAGCCTTACTTTTCTATCCTAACTCCCTGATATAATTCTCTAATGTTCCTACTTTTTGCATTAATTTCAAGATTAATAATCTTCTCTCTCAAATATTCCATCTTTTTACTCTTAAGTAACCTTGTGGTTTTCCCGTCTAACACTACTAAATTGCTCCAAATTTACCTCATTTGGTTTGTGTAATCATTTCATTTTTGCTAGCTTTCATTTCTTTACTATGTCGGCACATTCCTCATCAAACCATTTCTTGTTTTTCCCCCTTTTTTTAAGTAACCAATATTTTCGGATGCTAACAATTTAATAGTATCTCTTATAACCTCCCATTCTTTATTTATATCAGTTTCTTCTTCGTTTGCCACATTGTCATCTGAAGATTCTAGAACTTCAAATCTATTAGCAATTTTGATTTGGTATTCTTGCCGCATTTCATAATTTTACAAGTGTTTTAATTCAAAGTTTTCAGTATCATCTTCAGCGTTTGTTCCTCTCATAAGTGATAGCTGTTGTCTAATTTTCACCCTGGCCACATGATGATCCTAATTGCAGTCTGTCCCTTTAACTGATCTAATGTCGATGATGGTACTGTGCCAGCGTTTGTCCACTAATAGATGATCTATCTGGTTCCGAATATCGCCATCTGCAGACGTCCAGGTGTATTTATGAAATCCTTGTGCTCCTGACAATGCAATTATTTGATGTGGCAAAGGTGACTAATCTAACACCGCTGTCATTACTATCTTCATGAAAAGTGAAATTGCCTATTGTTGGTTTGAATATATCTTGCTGCCCCACTTTTGCATGAAAATCTCCTAAGACAATTTTCATATAATATTGTGAAATGCTATCAAATACACATTCTAATTCTTCATAGACCTCATGCTTGATCTTGTCATCTTTATCTTTTGTAGGAGCAGGTACATTTACGATTACAAAATCATGTTGTTTACCCTTTAGAATTATGCATGATATCCTATCACTGACAAACTTAATATCTCTGATAGCGAAAAGGATCCTCCTTCACACTAAAAAAGCCGTTCCAAATTCAGGTCTTTCTGCACCTCCATTGTATAATGCAATGCTTCCTGATTCCTTTTTAAACATTTTCCAATAGTTATTTTAACACAGTTCCAATAATGGATCAAATTATAATATTATAATGATATTGTGAAAAGAAAAAATAATATGTGAACCAGGAATCGAACCGTGGACCTCTAGTTCTCCAGACTAGTGTGCAGCCCACTACACCATTCCACACCTGGCACAAACACTAACAATTCTTTCCGAATATACAAATCTATAATTCTTGTTTCGTCCGCTGTCAGGTAGATGACACTGCCATTGCCAACAGCTGGCTTCATTTAGAAGTATCTATATTTGAGAAATTTACACCACCACTTTTATAAGTAGTAAACAATGTTATTTAACATTTTCCAATACTGTTATTTTAACACAGTTCCAATACTGGATCAAATTATAATATTATAATGATATTGTGAAAAGAAAAATTAATGTGTGAACCAGGAATCGAACCATGGACCTCTGGGCTGCACACTAGTCTGGAGAACTAGAGGTCCACAGTTTGATTCCTGTATCACACATTAAATTTTCTATTCACAATATCATTATAATATTATAATATGATCCATTATAGGAACTGTGTTAAAGTAACAGTATTGGAAAATGTTAAATGTCCCGCGCCGTAGCCGAGCGGTTAAGGTAGGAAGCCTTGGCGCAGAGCTACGGGACTTGCGCTGGTTCGAGTCTCCATGGGGGAAGAAATTTTCTCATGGTATTTCGGCCAGTATGGGACCGGTGCCCACCCAGCATCGTGAGGCAATTGGGTAGCTACAATAAGTAGCGGCTCCAGGTTGAGGAACCAGCTATAACGGCTGGGGGACTCGACATGCTAACCACATGTCACCCCTACACTGGCTGTTGATCATCTACCTCTGTGATTGACACATGTGGATGTGAAGAGCCAACAGCCGGCTGGTAAAAGGGCAACCACTGAAAAGTGGAAAGACCCTCAATCGGATCGGAAAATGTTAAATAACATTGTTTACTACTTATAAAAGTGGTGGTGTAAAATTCTCAAATATAGATACTTCTATACGAAGCCGGCCGTTGGCGATGCCAGTGTCATCTAACTGACAGCAGACTAAACGAGAATTATAGATTTGTATATGTGGAAAGAATTGTTAGTGTTTGTGCCAGGTGTGGAATGGTGTAGTGGGCTGCACACTAGTCTGGAGAACTAGAGGTCCTCGGTTCGATTCCTGGTTCACACATTAATTTTTCTTTTCACAATATCATTATAGTATTCCTGATTCTTGACTACATTCTCCTGGTCATCTAACTTCTGTAAAGTGACTATATCCTAGAGTGATTTATCTAATTCCCGCAGCTGCCAGTATAAATATAACTGTGTGTACTGTACCACATTGTAGTAAAAATGCCAAAAATTTATGTAATAAAAAAGGCAATATAGCTTCATATTTTTATGTATTTATGGAAAGAATTTCACTCTTCAATTAAAATATTTTGTTTACATAGGTTAGGTCCATCCTAATAATAGCCCATGTATGATAGACAATAATAATAATAATAATAATAATAATAATAATAATAATAATAATAAATAATATAATAGTTCCAAAATGTTAATATGTTGTTTCTTTAAGAGTGGACAGAGAGAATAAAGTAGAAAACATTGTAACAATTAAGAAATTTATCTCATTGGGAATCGAACCTTCGACCTCTTGCATACGAAGCAAGCCATAAGGCGCTGAGCTAAGTGTTCGCTGGCTTGGTGTGCATAAAATAAGGCTCTTCTGTTGACGAAGTTAAACATATTGTAGTTCTACCCTCTAGTTTACTCATGTGAATCGAACGTTGAAATTTTAAATTTTCGAGATCAAGATTCCGTTAATTATTTCTTTTGCTAAGTGTACATTTTTGATCCCTAGCATTCCGAAAAGATGTTACATATTTTGAGAAAATATTTAATTTCCTATGAATTAAAAACTAATATAATAGAAGAATACCTAAGTCTTTCAAAAGTTAGTATTAATGTTAATTTTTTTCATTGTGAATGGAAAATTTTGTCAACAGATTGCAGGTTTGGCGATGAGTAATCCATTTTCACCATTGTTGGCCAATTTGATTATGGGTTATCTTAAGTGTAATATCACCAATGATTACACAAGTCGGCATTTTGAAACTTTTTCTCAGATTTGTTTCAAATAGTTGTTTTTACATACATTTTTTATACTGATATCTGTTTTTGTCTATCACGTCAGGTTTTTGCAGAAAATAAGAATTTATATTTTCACATTTTAACTGCTACAAGCACAAATATTTTAAAACTTCATTTCACACAAGATACATTTTTGTTAAAAATGCTTGTTAAAAATACTGTAAAGAACTGTCCTAGTAATTTTTTACTACCTTGTAACAAACCACAAAGTAAATGGTGTTCCATTAATTTTAAAACCTTCTCTTCTTTGACTTCCAGCTTTAATTTTTTTTTTTTGTATGATGGACGGTAATTTCTTACAAAGGTACTTGAAGCAAGGCCCATCCTTTAGTAGAGCCTTTACAAACTGCTTCATCAAGCTCAGTTTGATGTGTAGTGGTGGAAGCAGGGACTTTTTGAGGGTCTACAAGTGGTTCATGTAGGATGTATTTAGTTCCTGGCACAACATTTCTCTGCTCTGGTCAAACTTTCACACCCCAATGTGTTTGCTTTTACCCGACTGTCCCATTCACATACAAAGCATGGCATTTTTGTCAAACCAGCTTGTTGCCATAATAGTATCCCTATAACATTTAAGTCACCGCAGATTAGCTACCTGTATTCCTCATACTCGATATTTGTTAATAGCGACTTCATGTTCTCGAATGTCTCCTTCATCTGAACTGAATGGGCAATAGGAATGGACCCATACACATTCCCATTATGCAGTAACACACCTTTGAGACTTCTCTTTGATGAGTCTATAAAAAGTGTCCACTGAGTAGAATCATGCTCAATGTCATAGAAGTGCAGTAACTCGTTTAAGTGATTGCTTTAAACCAAGCATCATTCTGAAAGAATAAAGGAACTAGTTCTTTTTCTCTTTATCTTTACTATGAGCAATCTGTTCCTGGTTCCAGGAGATTCTTACTTTTAAGCCGTGAGCCAAGTAGTTCTGCAGATTCCTTTGGCAAATTCAGATCACGAACTAGATCATTAAGGTCATTTTGAGAGAACCGTTGTGGAGTAAAGCCATATTCAGGCTGATATACACCATTGGTGAATACATCAAGTTCACTTTCAACATCATTGTGTCTCAGGTTCTCTAAAACAGCTGGAGGAAGAGGAACATGCAACTCTTCTCTATGTGGAACTGGCCTAATGGCTGAAGGGATGCTTCGATGTACAATTTGGTTGTTATTTTTTAATTACACCCCTGAACATTAAGCAAACAGAAGTAACAGTCATTAAGGTGATCTTTAGGATACTTCCACGCCATGGGAATCGCAAACGGCATGCACGTTTTGTTCCCTTTTGTCCATAATCTTAATCTCTCAATGCGATAGCGGCAAAATTTCTTTGGCGACCACATCTTATCCTTGTCACTAAGTTTCACTTTAAAATAAGCATTGTAAACTTTTTTCACAAAGTATGTAATATCTGTTCTTTGCTTAAACATTGTATGTTTTCATAGATATAGCAGAAAATGTTAGGATTGTTCACACACTTGAGTGTTGACATTGCTATACTTGCAGCCACACTAGAGAGATAAAATGAGAACAGAATTCATAATGCAAGTTTCTGAGATCAACAACACTTCAAAGGTCACCCCATATCAACCTCAGCAGCAGTTGTGCCAATCTAAAGGCTTAGAGTCTTGAATTGACAAATTTCCCTCGAACAATACTTATTACCGTCTGGCACATATTACGCTCTCACCAATAAATATATCAAAACAGATTAGTTCCATTATGAAAAACTGTAGGTGATAGATGAAAACTAAGAACTGTTCTGGAATCAGCATAAAAAAGTGAACTTTTACAACATATTAGTTTTCAGTCATCTGATATCATGCAGACTAGTGTTATCCTTGAATAGTTAAGTGTTGGTATAGATATATTGATGATATTTTCTGTTATAAATTTAACTTATTAAAGATGCATTGAAGTTACTTATTATGCAAGATGAATCTGTGAAATTTACTATTCTATTAGAAAGGATTAACTATATCCAATTTTTGAACTCTTACATAATATGGAATGTACAACAACAAAAAATTAAATATTTACATTGAAGATACTCATACAGATAATTACATAAAATCTTTAGGTTTTAATCACATTACACATAAATATGTAATTTTCAATATTTCTTTCTTTATTATATACAACTTTCACCAATAGAAGATTGCCTCAAGGACAAAGCGATAGAGACAATTAATTTTTTTAATTGATGAAATACATTTTGTAAATACATTTAAAATTTCAAAATGTAATTGAAGTATACATACTATAAAGTAGAGATTTTTTAAAGACGGTTCCTTCAAATTAAAATGGATCCTCTAATGGCAGTAGATATTAATAAAAAGTATTTCACAAACTAAGAGAATTTTATGAAAGAATACATCATATTTCAAACATAACTAGCTTAAATAGGTTGGAAAAAGAGATACTAATAAATAAATAAATTTAAACAACAAAAATTAATGATTGCAAGAACGAAGAACAATTAAAAATATTCTTAGAATTCTGGAATGCATAACATTAAAAAAAATTTAATTTAATATGACATTAGCACTGTTAAATAAATTTAGTGTGAGTAATTTTCTGATATTTAGAATGAAGTTAAATCTGAAGTAGTATAAAATGTGGAATTTTTCAAAATAGTTACAAAATTAGTGATAGAGTATGTATGGGATAAACAAAAATAATTTGGACACTCAAACAAAATAACACTTTGTTATGTTAAAAATTATGTAATTGAGAAATCATTAATTACAGCTCATATTTTGTTGGGGAATCATACAATTTCAATAAGAATACTTTTGAAACATTTGGCCAGGCCCTCTAGAATGGACAGTTTGGGAAAAGATAATACATTTGGAGGAACAAATTTAGACCCTTGAATTTTGATGTTCCCAGCATTCAAGATTTAATCGTATGGTTGATAATACCTACACTGGATGGCACTTTAGATGTTGATGGCGAATATGTAAATTCAGCAATCCTTGTCAGACCAGACTTAATATGAAGATTTAAAATTTCCTTTAAATGGGGTCAAGGATTCACTCTTGGATGTTTATATCTTGTAATGCAAACTTTAAGCTGTGACAAGTATGTCACTTGAAATTGGGTTTCTCCTTCCAAAAATTCTTCCAGATACCTACATTTATGGATTTCAGTGAAATTCTTATTATTCAAGACAAAAGTTGTAAATATGGAAGCTTCTTGTAGGAAAGCCAGAGGGAAAACGCCCAGTTGGTAGACCAAGAATGAGGTGGGAGAATAATATTAACTATGATTTGAGGGAAGCAGATTATACAGGGAATGATTGGAAAGGATTAGCTCAGGATAGGGATGTATGGAGAGCTTATGTCCGCGCGGCCATGAACCTACGGGTTCGATAGTGCCAGTGAGTAAGAGTAAGTAAGAGTAAGAGTTGTGAATACGTTTTTTTAAATACGTCTATTAACCATTTTTACCATTAAACATAGGTAATGTGATAGTGGTCGATCTAAACTACGGCTAAAGCCCTCCTGAGATATTAGATTTTCGTTCTCAATTTATTTACACTTTATTTGTATTGATAGTGTCAATTATTTCCAACAATTTATTTTTAATTTCGATAAATTTGATATTGAATTGCTCCCTATCCTCATGAGTTTCCGATGTCTCGGAATTCACTTCTAAACACGATTGGATATCAATGTATTTTCCTTCTTGGTTTTTAGACTATCGAAGTCAATATGAAAACTTTTAATGGTAATTGTGTTTCGATCAATGTCTTCAAAACATTTTAATAAAAATTTTAATTTTTATTAGGAAATTTCCCTTCACTTTACACAGTAATCTTAATTAGAGTTAAAAATTATAATTAATAAAATACGGCAAGTACTTTCTATATGTCATACTCAGTTAGAATGAATTGTAAATTTACGGCTAACATGTGTGAGTGAAAGATACTTAGATTGTCCTATGATATCAATTAATTTATTAATGTGTTACGTTTTCAGGTGGAACTAAGAGAAAAACATGTAGCTGATATCTACACACTTAATCAGTATTTACAAACTGGAGACAAGGAATTGGCATGTAAATCTGTAAATTGTTTTGATAATATTATGCCATTTACCCAGAAGCCCAGTCAAAATACACATATTAATGAGAAGTCATTCAGCCGTTCTGTCTGCAATAGGTCATTTACTCAGAAGAAACATTTTAATGAACATACTCAATTGCATAGCAATGAGAAGCCATTCAAATGTTCTCTTTGTAGTAAATCATTTATTCGGAAGTCACATCTTAATGTACATTTACGTTTGCATAGTAATGCAAAGCCATTCAAATGTACTTGTTGTAATAAATCATTTACACAGAGGAGCAGTCTTAACATGCACATTCGTTTGCATAGCAATGAGAAACCATTCAAGTGTTCTTTTTGTAATAACTCATTTATTCAAAAGTCTCATCTTACTGTACACTTACGTACGCATACTAATGAGAAGCCATTCTAATGTTCGCTGTGTAATTCATTTAATCAGAAGTCTAACCTTACTGAACATTTACGTTTGCACAATAATGAGAAGCCATTCAAGTGTTCTGTTTGTTGTAAGTCTTTTACTCGGAAAGCACATCTCAATTTACATTTAAATTCGCATAGTAATGAGAAGCGATTTAAGTGTCCTGTTTATACTAAGTCAATTATTCAAAAGTCACAACTTAATGAAAATTTACATAAGATTAGTAATGAGAAATCATTGAAATGTCCTCTTTGTAATAAATCATTTTCTACAAAATCATATCTTAATATACATTTTAGTTTGCATAGTAATCAAAAGCCATTTAATTGTTTTCTTTTTTGTAAATCGTTTGGTCGGAAGTCCCATCTTAATGTGCATATACGTACGCATAGTAATGAGAAACCATTCAAATGTGCTCTATGTAACAAATCATTTACTCAGAAGGGAAGCCTTAATATGCATTGTCGTTTACATAATAATGACAAACCATTCAAATGTGTTATTTGTGGTAATTCATTTGTTCAGAAGTCACACCTACTGTTCACTTACGTTCCCATAATAATGATAAGCCATTCAAGTGTGCTATCTGCTGTAAGTCATTTATTCAGAAGAGCAGTATTAATTTGGATTTACGTTTGCATAGTAATGCGAAGCCGTTCAATTGATTTGTTTGTATTAAATCGTTTGCTCAGAAGAGCAGTTTAATGAATATTTATTTTCTCATAATAATGAGAAGTCGTTCAAATGTTCTATTTGTAGTAAATTATATAATCGGAAGTCTGATCTTAATGGGCATTACACTTGCATAACAATGAGAAACTATTCAAATGTCCTTTTTGTAGAAAATTATTTATTCTGAGGTCATACCTTAATTGACATTTACTTTTGCATAATGATAAGCCATTTAAAGGAATAAGATACTGTGGGCATATGGGATTTACACTTAGGTACAATAAATCATTCACATCTCAGAAATTACTTAATCAATTTTCATGAAAATTCTGTGAGATGTATATTACCATTCTTCGGTTATGTGGTGAAAATATTGTGTTCCTACCTCTAAATCTGATTTTGCAAAAAATTCTATCGTAGGAGAATTTACTTTTTTTATTTTAAATACATGGGTGGTTTCATGTACCTTCTCTGTAGTAACCTCTCAAAGTACAGAATTCAAATATTTAATGCTAATTGTAATTATAATTATCTCTTCTCATTGCCAAAACCAGAAGGATTTGCCTTCTGGAACATGATTTTAAAAAAATATCACTTTAGAGAAAAAAGAGATGAAAACATCTCATTTTCACATTCCAGAAAATAGGTAATTTCCATAATTTATAGGTTAGGGTTATGATTTAGGCACACAAATGTCATTATTATATATTAGATACGTGTTGAAAATTTCAGGTTTCTTTCCCAACTGGTTCCTGAGAAAAAGGTACATGTATATCCCAAAATGTAACATTGAGAAATTTGGACTTAAAAATTTACAACTCTAATCTCACTTACTTCAATGCATCCCAAGGCCATAATCTTCAGAATCTTTATTCAGGGACTCTTTCTACTTCCTAGCATTCCTCCTTGTTTTGGCTTGCTTTGTGGACTGTTGAGCAACTCATTCAGCATGATAAAATATGCTCATTATCGATGCGACGCAGTGCTTTTTCTGTATTTACACCATGCTTTAAACTCATTTTACTAAATACCAGCAATCTACACACAGTCCCATTATTAAATGTTAGGACAGCATCATGCACACCTATCCAGATCATTGTACGGCCCACAAATACTGTCTTCAGCACACACTCCCTCATACACTTGTTAAAACTTTCATTTTGATTTTGTATCTAGCCATGTAGACATTTCTTAAGAAGATTAACATCATCAGTTCTGTATATATTGGCTTGATGACATCCATCACAGCTTGGGGAAGTGAATTTTTATGTCTATACACCTCATTTGATACTTGTGCCTTGTGAAAACCACACCAGGTTCCTCGGGGCAGAGATGGTGTTGAGGTTTTACATCTGTAGAACAAGTATGATAATATGATGACCACACTGCTTTAGTCAATGCTTCAACACTATGTAAATTATGCCTAATTGCTAATCCATAGTAAATCTGCAATTTGTCGATGACAGCTTCAGTTAGCCAACCAGCACCAGCAAGTTTTTTCCCATTGCTCAGTTTTTTTTTTTTCCCCATTCATTTTCTTCTTCTTGTTCTGCAATCGTGTTCCCATACGTTTCTGTATGTGACCTATGCATTCTGACTTTCCAGGTGTTACTTGGTCCCCATATGGCTATTACACACAGTCCTGTATGCCTTGGAGTCCCCATCACCCAAGTACCTAACATAGTGAACACTAACAGAATGATGAAAAATTCTCCCTGCACCTTCTGCCTCCATACTTCCATAGTTTTTAACACATTTGTGCCCTTCATTAACAGTGGTGCAACTTTTACAATAGTTGGAAAGTACTTCCACATCCAGTTCTTTACCTGTTTCAATTGAAGTGACAGCAACAACACCATGATGTGATGAAAAACCATGACGTTGCCATGAGCCATCCTCAACTACAGTAAGATATCCATTACGATTCACATCCATGACTTCATGAGCAGCACTTATCATGGACCCATTTGAAATGCGCGATTTCTTTCTAAGAATTCAGTATTGTCATTGAATTTAGTAGGTGGAGGGTGAAGGTTTAGCATACCACATTGATGCTCACCACTTTTTTTTTTCCTTTACCTAGGAACCGTAGACCTTATACTATCCTTAGATTTATGTTATAATATTTATGCCTAGTACATTCTGATGTTCTAGTGTTACGACGTTTTGCACAGTTTCTGCATTTAATTAATATTTTAGAGCACAACCTTAGCCTAACATAACTATTTTGTTCTACGTACAGAGAATCAACACACTTGCAATATTTACATACGGTACTCTTATTTACATAAGGTGAGAGCAAATTTACACTAATTACTATATTTATATCAATATCTACAGCTGAATGACCACAATTAACATCTAAATTTCTACTATATACAGGTTTATCGCTTATTTGTTCATAGGAAAGCTTCCTTTAGTTGAACTATTACCATGGCCTACAACACCAACTGTTCTGGTATCAACTGGTGGAATGTGGAGGTTATTTTCCACCATTCTGTGTTTACTGTATTGGTTTCCATGGTATTTACGTTTCTTATACACACGTGTGCTTGTAGGCATGTTTATTAAAGTTACAAACTATTAAAACCATAAACACTTCAAAGCAAGACAAACTTTCTTTCACAATTCATTAACAACAAAGAGCATTCAAGATGGCTTACAAAGTTTCACAGGGCTATCTTCTGCAACACTCAAATTCCCCTCAAGCCTCACATGGCTCCCTACTGCAAATATGAAATTTCGCTACCAATTTAGAGATGAGAAATTGAATGTGCTAAAAGGGGGTGTGGCACTCTAGTGAGAGAGCATTTAAAAAGGTGCATGCCAAGTTTAAATGGGCATATAAAATATTGACACATAACCATAAAAGTATATTTTTAGAATCAGTAATCTTCAAAGAATTTAACTTCGTCACAAAAAATTGTCATATTTCACCCTTTTACAGTACCTTCTTTCCTTAAATGATTTGTTTGCAATAACTCAGTTACTCACAAGAGCAGTCTTAATCGACATTAATGTTTCCATAATATAAGATGCCCTTCAAATTTTCTGTTTTATAATAAATCATTTACTTTGAATCACAATTTGCTAGACATTTACGCTCACATACAAATGATGATTTAATGGCTAATCTTGTGAGCAGAAAATTAGACTTTATGACAAAAATTAATATTTGTTAAAAATTCAAGATTTGTGATTACCTAAATATTTGATAAAAAAATATTATTTTTTAATATGAATTCTTTTACAGAAAAGGGAAACGAAATAAATGTTTTTCTTAAATAAAGTTGGTCAATGGTGGTTTTGTTGCCCTTGATAAAATATTAATTTAGGATATATTTATGCTCACAATTCATGAAACTGTCAATTATTTTGAAAGGTTTGCTCTGGTTTTTAATCTTTATTTTCATTTTACTCTACAAAAATCGGAAAACATGAAAACATAGCATGTATTTATATTGTCAATTATTTTTTTAATTAGCATACACCGGCGTAAATAGAAAGAAAAATGTCGAAAGCACGTTATACTTCAGTGAAACACTTTCTATAAGTTTTTCTTCTATAAATTTTTAGGGGACAATCTCTTTTTAAAGACGCACAGTAATCAGCCATCATGTGACGGTCCCATCTACCCTGATACCTTTTCTCAATTACTTATAGATCCCGGTGAAAGCGCTCTCCCTGTTCGTCGGTATTTCCTAATAATTTCCTAAATTATCCGGAAATCTATCCAGGTGATTGTTCAGAAAGTGTAACTTTATACTCATATTTGCTCTTAGAATCTTGAAGCTTATCAACATGTTTTGCACAATTTCTTTATAATTTGGTGCTTTATAGTTACTAGGAAATTTTCTACTACCAATACAAAACCCTTCCAAGCTTCACTTACCGGAACAGTCATAACTTTGATAAAATATTCATCTTTCATCAGTTGCCGAATTTGAGGATCATCAAATATTCCGCCTTTTAACTTTTCCGTACTAAGCTAGGAAATGTTCTACAAATGTATTTGAAAAATTCTCCTTCCTTGTTCAACGCTTTGACGAATTGTTTTATCATACATAACTTGATATGTGATGGTGGAAGTATAATTTTGTCTCTGATTAGTAACGGCTTGTTTATTACGTTGGCTTTACCGACAGTTAAGGACTTTTTCAAAGGCCACACATGTTGTTACCAATGAAGTTGCTTTGCTCTACTATCCCACAAACATATGAAGCAAGGGTATTTTGTGTATCCACATGTATTTATACATGGAAACTTATCCAGATGCACGTTGTGAGTGCTTTAATTTTGTCAAATAGCTGAGATCACGGTCGATGTGTGGAATTGGGGGTGCGAGAGTGGGGATCACGTGATGTTAGTATGTGCGAAAAAAAATGGGCAGAAATCAAATCATGACTGGAAACAATTTTTTTTAGTAACAAGCCGTTTACTGTGAAAATATAAGATACACAAAAATCATAAAAACTAAAGCACATTCAGCACTTTCATGAATATATTCGTAAACTGTGCACTTGAAAACACAGAAATCCGCAAAGATATCCAGGGCAACATTTTTTTATGTAGAGCTTTGTAATCTATCAGCTCAGATGTAAAAAAAATGTAATATTATGTTATAAGTAAATTATTTATTTAGAGAACATATGTTAATGTCAATTTACTTTAATGGGACGTCACGCAAGAATTTTGTGTAAAATATGTAAATGTAATACATTTAATTACAAAATAACATTAGTACAATTACTTCGGACTCTTTACCTAATTATATCTGCTCCTATTCAAAGTTTATGAGGTAAGAATATCTTGGAAAACTCAGCATCTTGCCATTAACGTGCCGGCAGGTACTTGTCCTTGAGTAACCAAATATTAGACATGGTACATTTTCATTATCTTCTTATTTTCTAAAAACTTCTTTCCATTTTCAATAATCTTCACAAATCTTACGTTCTTACATCCTGGAAGTGTTTTGTACATTTGTTTTTTTTTTTTAAGTTTGTGATCCTTTTTATTATACATTAGGCTACTTATGATCTCTTATATAATGTTATCCTGGTGAAATGAGAATTAAAACTCTCGATTTAATTTAGAAAAAATAATTCCATAAATTATATAGATAGTTCCTAAGGTGGATCTCTTAGGCTCTGTTCCACCATGTTTTGTTGATGGAAACTATTGAAATTAATTAAAATGCAGAAAAATACTGAGGTTGAGCGACATAAAAAGCGGTAAATTCCCAATTTCTTTTTTTTTCAATATTGTAATTCTTTAATTGTCGTATCCAGGCTTTGGTACCAACCTGTGTTCGGTAAATTCTTTATTGTTAAAAGTCATATTTCACCTTGTGAAGTAGGTGGATTGTGACCATCTGGTGGTTCAGACACGTCCACATACTGGAAATAGGTGGATTGTGACCATCTGGTGGTTCAGACACGTCCACATACTGGAAATAGGTGGATTGTGACAATCTGGTGGTTCAGACACGTCCACATACTGGAAATAGGTGGATTGTGACCATCTGGTGGTTCAGACACGTCCACATACTGGAAATAGGTGGATTGTGACCATCTGGTGGTTCAGACACGTCCACATACTGGAAATAGGTGGATTGTGACCATCTGGTGGTTCAGACATGTCCACATACTGGAAATAGGTGGATTGTGACCATCTGGTGGTTCAGACACGTCCACATACTGGAAATAGGTGGATTGTGACCAACTGGTGGTTCAGACACGTCCACATACTGGAAATAGGTGGATTGTGACCATCTGGTGGTTCAGACACGTCCACATACTGGAAATAGGTGGATTGTGACCATCTGGTGGTTCAGACACGTCCACATACTGGAAGTAGGTGGATTGTGACCATCTGGTGGTTCAGACACGTCCACATACTGGAAATAGGTGGATTGTGACCATCTAGTGGTTCAGACACGTCCACATACTGGAAATAGGTTAATTGTGACCATCTGGTGGTTCAGACACGTCCACATACTGGAAATAGGTGGATTGTGACCATCTGGTGGTTCAGACACGTCCACATACTGGAAATAGGTGGATTGTGACCATCTGGTGGTTCAGACACGTCCACATACTGGAAATAGGTGGATTGTGACAATCTGGTGGTTCAGACACGTCCACATACTGGAAATAGGTGGATTGTGACCATCTGGTGGTTCAGACACGTCCACATACTGCAAATAGGTGGATTGTGACCATCTGGTGGTTCAGACACGTCCACATACTGGAAATAGGTGGATTGTGACCATCTGGTGGTTCAGACACGTCCACATACTGGAAATAGGTGGATTGTGACCATCTGGTGGTTCAGACACGTCCACATACTGGAAATAGGTGGATTGTGACCATCTGGTGGTTCAGACACGTCCACATACTGGAAATAGGTGGATTGTGACCATCTGGTGGTTCAGACACGTCCACATACTGAAATAGGTGGATTGTGACCATCTGGTGGTTCAGACACGTCCACATACTGGAAATAGGTGGATTGTGACCATCTGGTGGTTCAGACACGTCCACATACTGGAAATAGGTGGATTGTGACCATCTGGTGGTTCAGACATGTCCACATACTGCAAATAGGTGGATTGTGACCATCTGGTGGTTCAGACACGTCCGCATACTGGAAATTAGCATTTTTATTGTTAGTACTTGGATTACGCACAGGACTTGCTATATATAAATTAATTGTTACTTACTTACTTACTCACTGGCACTATCGAACCCGTAGGTTCATGGCCGCGCGGACATAAGCTCTCCATACATCCCTATCCTGAGCCAATGCTTTCCAATCATTCCCTGTATAATCTACTTCCCTCAAATCATAGTTAATGTTGTTCTCCCACCTCATTCTTGGTCTACCAACTGGGCGTTTTCCTTCTGGCTTTCCTACAAGAAGTTTCCATGCACGTCTTTCATTCCCCATACGCGCAACATGTCCTGCCCATCGCAGTCTACGAGACTTAACTGTTCTTATTATATCTGGCTTCCTATAAAGACCATGTAGTTCATTGTTATGTAGTCTTCTCCATTCACCTGTCTGTTCATCTCTCTTTGGTCCAAAAATTTTCCTAAGAACTTTATTCTCAAATACTTGTAATCTCCTTTCCTCCCTTAAAGTAAGAGTCCATGTTTCGCACCCATATAATATAACTGGTAGAATAATAGTTTTATATATTTTCAGCTTAACGTTTTTTGAAAGGAGTTGGGACATCAAAAGTCTCTGCAATGCATAATAGCATGCATTTCCAGAATTGAGCCTATGTTTAATTTCTTTGTGCATCTCATTCCTATTTGTGATTATTGTTCCTAGGTATTTGAATTCAGCCACTTCCTCAAAATTTCCCTCATTTGTCATTAGCTGTCCATTTCCATTATATACTGAATTTCTACGTGTGACCATATATTTAGTTTTACTGATATTTACTTCCAGTCCTAATTTCTTAGTGTTACTCAATAGTGTGTGCGTGTTGGCCTTTAGTATCTCCTCGCTATCGGCCAGTAGTACTACATCATCAGCATAAACTAACAGCTTATTAATACCATTCAGTTGTAAGCCTTCCTCATTCTCTAAAGATTTAATGGCATGCTCTAGTACAAAATTAAATAGTAGAGGAGATAGTGCATCTCCTTGCTTCAACCCATTCTGGATTTCAAAAGTGTCTGAAAACTGTTTGCCTACACGCACCCTACTCTTTGAGCCATTTAGACACATTCGTATAAGTCTAACTAACTTTTTAGGAATTCCGAACTCCAGCAGGATACTATATAACTTCTCCCTCTTAATTGAATCATATGCTTTTTTGAAGTCTACATATAGTTGATGTACAGTACCATTATATTCCCATTTCTTTTCTAAAATCTGTCTTATACTAAAAATCTGATCTGTTGTAGACCTGTTTCTTCTAAATGCACATTGATGATCTCCTAGAATGTCATCAATATAGGGAGTAAGTCTGCTTACTAATATATTTGTTAGAATTTTGTACGAAGTTGAAAGTAATGAGATGCCCCTGTAGTTGTTGCAATCAGTTTTATCTCCTTTCTTATAAATTGGTACGATAATTGATTCCTTCCATTCATCTGGAAGAGCTTCTTTTTCCCAAATCATACTAAGCAACCAGCGTATCTTGTCCATCAATTTTTCTCCCCCTGATTTTATCAGTTCTGCTGGGATCTCATCTGAACCTGATGCTTTATACATCTTCAATTTTTCAATCGCCATTTCAACCTCTAATGCACTTGGCTCTGCGACTAGCATTTCTGCTGTCTGTAACTTATCCTCCTCAATGTCCTGTTCTGTATGTACATTTAATAGCTGATTAAAGTAACTTTTCCATCTATTTAATATACTCCTAGAATCTGCAATCATATCCCCATTTTCATTCCGAATTATGTTTGTTCTAGCCTGAAACCCTTTCTTCTCTATACTAATTCCCTGATATAATTCTCTAATGTTCCTATTTTTTGCGTTCATTTCAAGATCATTAATCGTCTCTCTCAAATATTCCCTCTTTTTACTCTTTAGTAACTTGGTGGTTTCCCGTCTAACACTACCCAATTGCTCTAAATTTACCTCATTTGGCTCGTGTAACCATTTCATTTTTGCTAGCTTTCTTTTCTTTACAATGTCGGCACATTCCTCATCAAACCATTTCTTGTTTTGCCTCTTTTTTAAACAACCAATGCTTTCTGATGCTGACAATTTAATAGTATCTCTTATAGCCTCCCATTCTTTATTTATATCAGTTTCTTCTTCGTTTGCCACATTGTCATCTGAAGATTCCAGTACTTCAAATCTATTAGCAATTTTGATTTGGTATTCTTGCCGCATTTCATCATTTTTCAAGTTTTTTAATTCATATTTTACAGAATCATCTTTAGCGTTTGTTCCTCTCATAAGCGATAGCCGTTGTCTGATTTTCACTCTGACCAGATGATGATCCGAATTGCAGTCTGTCCCTCTAACTGATCTAACATCAATGATGCTACTGTGCCAGCGTTTATCCACTAATACATGATCTATCTGGTTCCGAGTTTCTCCATCTGGAGACGTCCAGGTGTATTTATGAATATCCTTATGCTGAAATGTTGTGCTCTTAACAATGAGATTCTTTGATGTGGCAAATGTGACTAATCTAACCCCGTTGTCGTTACTATCTTCATGAAGACTGAATTTGCCTATTGTTGGTTTGAATATATCTTCCCGCCCCACTTTTGCATTAAAATCTCCTAAGACAATTTTCATATGATATCGTGAAAGGCTATCAAATAAGCATTCTAATTCTTCATAGAACTCATCCTTGATCTTGTCATCTTTATCTTCTGTGGGGGCATGTACATTTACAATTATAAAATCATGTCGTTTACCCTTTAGAATTATGTATGATATCCTATCACTAACAAACTTAATATCTCGGATAGCGGATAGGATCCTCCTTCTGACTAAAAAACCCGTTCCAAATGCAGGTCTTTCTGCACCCCCATAGTATAATGCAAAGCTTCCTGATTCCTGACTACCTACTCCTGGCCACCTAACTTCCTGTAAAGCGACTATATCCAAGGGCGATTTATCTAGTTCCCGCGTTAATATCTCTAGTGCCCCGCTATTGTATAAAGTCCTAACATTCCATGTTCCTAGGAACATGTCCCTGTGTTTGAAACCTTTGGCATGGGTTCCCTGAAGTAGTCCCCGCCCGGAGAACCGAATGGGGGACTATTTGACTTCCGGAAAATTTTATTCCAGATGAACCCATGTCCGCATTTCTTGACGGTTGTATTTTTACGGCGAAAGATCGTCACTCTTTCGCCCAAGGTACTTTTTTCGTCTGGCTTATCACCTTCGACCAGTCCGGCATGGGTAACCCTATCGGCAGCAATGCTACCGCCGGCATAGCTCTCAGGATCATTTAAGCACGCAAGCCACTCCACCATGACAAGGTAAAGATACCATGGAGGGATAAATAATTGTTATTGGGCAAAATTGTAATTTCTCTATTATTGGATAATTATTATTCCTCCTACCTGTAATGGCAATCCAAGGCTGCAAATATATGAACATGTATTTGAAAGAATGTTCTAGATGTATATCCGGATTAAACTTTTTTTTAGTTTTTATTTACTTATTTATTTATTTTTTTGGAACTGAAGGCACGAATCCGTGCTTCATGCATGGGAATACACTCTACGTCTCGTTGTGGCAGGTGACAAACCTAATTGGCATGGGTCCAATGTCACAAAGGAAATGCATATGGATTACAATTAGAAATTATCTAAGTGAAAAACAATCAATCAAGATATTATACTCATTTATACATTTATTTATTTATTTATAAGTGCTAAATTATGCATTTTAGTGAAAGCGTTTTATTTCGTTTATTTAAATATATTTTCGTTCTGAATTACCAGTTATAATCATTTATAAGTGACTCCTCTATGAAGAGAGGTTTTAGAAGGTAAACAGTCCATATCCAGAAGAAGAATAGGCTTCTCGAAAACTCTTCAACCTTACGTTGAACTTTTACAAAATTGTGAAATTTAAAGTGCTTCAAATAATGGTAAGTGAATTTCTTGAATTGTTTTTTCTTGTTTTTCTTTTAGAACAGTACATCCCTTAATTAATTATCGACTATTAAATTTCTTTATTTTCCAGTTGACCATGCTTTCTTAAAATTAATTTTTCGCTGCTACATTAATTATGTATTAATTTATTTTTCATAATTTTCACTGTTCATTGGTTCAATTGCTCAATGTTGACATAATTCATCAATCCTTCTTTAGAGAGCAAATATGACCATAACAGACATTTATACGGGTTACATACTAGAAGTATATACAAATATATGTGTGTATATCTTAATGCTAGCTTATATTGATAATGTGATGGTTAAATTCAAATTTTAACACAGATACCAAGTCTTACATTGAATGGATTATTTATCTGCTTGTGTTATAGTTAATCATAAATGTACCAATAATCTAAGATTTCTCCCCCTCCCCTTCTCTACAGTTTAAAATTAAACTTAACCAAATTACTAAGCAGACTTATCTGTATTGAAATAAAATTTATTTCTGTAGCAAGGAAACGTGATAGTTTATTTATCTAAACACCCCTTACCGTATAACATGCAAAACACAATTTAGAAAAAGTTATATCTCGGGAAATAAAAGTTAAAGCTATTTGCCTCAGGAGACCTTTGACGTGACGGGAAGTCTAGGCTTTCACCTTTTCAGACAATTGGCGCAAGATGTCAACCAGGTTGTTACTTCTGCATAATGGTAACTTTAATCCCCATAACAAACACATGGTACTGATTTTGATTAGACGTTGAGCCAACAACATGGTCATGAAGCAGTCAGAAGGTTTAGCGCTGTTTAAATATTGTGCTTCCATCAGGTTTCAAACCCATGAACTTCAACCGCATTATCTTAATTAACTTCACTATGGTGCACCATAAATGTGAATAAATACAGCAATTAATAGCATGATATTTTCCAAGTTATTAAGATAAAACTACGTTCTGCAATATATCCCTGACCGGTGTTTTCTAGTTTAAAGAGATACCTACACAGTGCTGCGTTACATCTTCACAGAAAATTGTTCAAAACAGAGAAACCAAGGTAACAGTACTTTGTTTTGTAGTGCATAAACTATTTTTAAAACTTCATTCTGAAAATAGATGCATCTTATATAACGAGGGTATCATCCTCATTTCAAAGCCATACGCACTGCCTTTTACTTCCAAAATATGTGTAGGCACTTAATCGTAAAATCAAGTAGATATGTGAACTTCACGTTAATTGTAACACAACTGGCTAAAAGTGAGTTTCCTATTCAAGTTTCATACCATTGTCTATCCTAATTGAGTTGACAGGTTGAGATATCCCACAATTCGTATTGTTGGAGAAAGAAAGAACATTAATACATTTCAAATGCAAGTTACAATTTGTAAAATAGATGGAACAATGCGGGAGTAGAGGAACTTCGTTCTCCATACATGAAAAGGAAGAAACAAACAAACAGTTACAAGAACTACTTGTTGAGGTCAATCGAATGGAAGGCCTATTGTACAATTTGAGTAGGTAAATACAAATGGATTGTGGAAAAAGTGTGAAGTGGGCAGGGTTAAGGACCGAAGTATTAAAATGGATGCAGGCAATTTCACAAAATCTCCTTGCTATTTTAACAAAAATGATTCTTATACATGCAGTAAAATAAGTGTCTAAGTTTAACCCGGGAGATGTGCGACTTACACAAGAAGTGGCTTGAGGGATTTTCGGACCCCAAAGGAATAAAACAAAAACATTGTTTACTACAAACTAAATCTTGAATTAGGTTATGTATGTACAAGTTGTTCTTGCATTAATTAAATTGAAATGAAAGTAATGTTAAAATTACTTGTTATAACAGTAGTGTAATATACTCATAACAGAAATTGGAGGCCTAACAAAATAGTTGTGTGGTTTTAAACAAAATATTTAAAAATGGTACGATAATTAAAATAAAATATTTATTAAAGATATTGATTTTAAAAAGTTTAACAAATTTAATTTTGGGCGTAAATGGATGCTAGAATTATTTTATTAAAATTTTCACTTGACGTACGGTGATAATAGTTGTCTCAAAATATTGTTAGCCCTATAAATAATTATCTTATAAATATTGTTGCTACATATAATTTAATTTCAAGTTGTATGTTGATATATTAATAATCATAATAATTATTATTATTTATAATTATAGGCTTTCACGGCCGGCGTCTTGATCCATATTTGGTTCGTCATCCGGGCTTATAGGCCGTGGTCCGGTTGTCTTTATACTCGAAGTTTTGTCTACTGCTGCGGTAGACCTCATCAGGAGATACTGCGTGCTCTCTGTGAACTCCTCAACAGCCGGCTACAGACTGCAGAGAGCACGCAGTATCTCCTGATGAGGTCTACCGCAGCAGTAGACGAAACGTCGAGTATGAAGACAACCGGACCACGGCCTATAAGCCCGGAAGACGAACCAAATATGGATTATTATTATTATTATTATTATTATTATTATTATTATTATTATTATTATTAGCATGCATTGTTATTGGTGTATACTGTCCAACAGTTGAACCTTGCATGTTTACATGTTTGAATGTACTGTATATCAACCGTTACTGTTTATGATTGTTATATTATTATATTGCGACAAACGCATTTTAAGTACAAAAACTATTTTGTTTTATAAACTGATAATTTCACACAAATTATGCTTCATTTATGAAATTCAGTTTCTACAAACAACTTCACTATAATCTATACAAACATAACGGTTGACTTGGTGGAGAATGGGATCCTGTCACCGGACCACTGGGTATTTTTACTCATATTCTTAGAATTTTTGCTTTAAAGTTGAGGTTTTAGACATCAAACAAAAGGAGGAGAATGCAGAGAGAGGTATATGGACACAGATTGACATATTCCAATAATTGATACTAATTCTTAAAACTTAAAATCATGTGGGGTCCTAAAGTACCCCGCGCCATCACTCCCGGGTTAAGATCAAACATTTTGAAAGTCATATTCCGTGAAGCACATTTTTTTCTGGAAAATTTTATGAAGCAGGATGAGTGTGTCATATATATATATATATATATATATATATGAAAATGCTGTAAATGATTTTTAAACAGTTTCGCCTCATCTGTCATAAAATAATTCACTCCGTTTAATGAAGTACCATTAAAATGCATTAAACCCAAATATCGTTTAATATTCTAAAAAAAATGTAAACAAAATCCTTAGTTTTGTTACAGTTTTCACATTTGGTACTAAATGTTCTTCTGTGGGTAACTTATGTTTAATACTGATATCCCGAGTTTCGTTTTTACAGCAAATGCTGTGAACAAAGAATGTTTGAAAATAAAGATATATGCTCAGACTGGGTTTTAAACCCTGGACCTTTGGATTTCTATGTCAATGCTCTACCAACTGAGCTATCTGTGCACTCCAATCTAAACCCAATTTTTTCTCTAATACATTGTTAATTCTCGAGGGCTAAATGCTACGAACCTTTGTTCGACCATATAAATGGCGGTTTCGTTTTTAAGAAGACCTATTGAGAATTAAAAAATTTCTTTGTATAGCCACTAGGGCTTCGTTTGGTGTTTTTATTATTAATTTAGTACTTCTCATTGACGGAAAAATTATATTTGATGAAAAAAATATACGCTCATACTGGGGTTTGAACCAGATCCTTTGTCTTTCTATGCCAATGCTCTACGAAATAAGCTACCAGATTACTCAAATCTAAACGAAATTTTTCTGTTACATATGCGAAACATGGACTCTTACTTTAAGGCAGGAAAGGAGATTACAGGTATTTGAGAATGAAGTACTTAGGAAAAATTTTGGACCAAAGAGAGATGAACAGACAGGTGAATGGAGAAGACTACATAACAATGAACTACATGGTCTTAATAGGAAACCAGATATGATAAGAACGATTAAGTCTCGTAGACTGCGATGGGCTGGACATGTTGCATGTATGGGGAATGAAAGATTTGCATGGAAGCTTCTTGTAGGAAAGCCAGAGGGAAGACGCCCGGTTGGTAGACCAAGAATGAGGTGGGAGAATAACATTAACTATGATTTGAGGAAAGTCGATTATACAGGAAATGATTGGAAAGCATTGGCTCGAGATAGGGATGTATGGAGAGCGTATGTCCGCGCGGCCATGAACCTACGGGTTCGATAGTGCCAGTGAGTAAGTACATATTCTTAATTCCCTAGCCCCAAATGCTATGGCCCGTTTCTCGATAACGCAAATGGCGGCTTCTTATTTAAGAAGACTTTCATTCCTAAATAATGTATTATGTACAACCTTAGACTAAAAAAATTAGTCATCCGCAGATTCTATCAACCGATCGGGGAACTTCTTGAGCGCTCGCAGAAGCCGTATTCACATCAACACGTTTTCAGTAATTGTACTAGTTGTTTCTTAGTTAACGCAGTGCACACTCAAGCAACATGAAAGAGAGAGCTTGGCTTAGTTAATGTGTTTCCGTGGTCGACAGGTTTAACAGACATCATCTGCGTTCGTAACTTCGCGAGTTCGATTCCCCATTCTACTTCATTTTAAGTGAATGTTAGAAGAGCATTTCGTCTGTAATATAGTTTCATATTTAATTTTATATTTGAGTTTTATGGCTTTAATTCACACAAGAACACACAGAAAAGTGAATTAAAACCTTCTTCTAATAAATAAATGAGGAAAGAAAATATCTTCTAAAATGAAACTTTAACACAATCTATATCGGGTTTATGAACCCACAATATCTATAACCGCCTTCAATCTGAGGGGCATTGATGCAATCAAATTTCTAGAGGCTAGAGCATCCCAGACGTCTTGAATTTGTGCCCATAAACCATCTTTCGTCTTTCGTGTATCTGCAGGCCAATTAGAGTCCATCTCTATTTACATCTTAGCCCACACATTTTCGATTGGATTCAAATCTGGTGAACAGGGAGACCAGTCTATTAGTCTAATATCCTGCCTCTCCGAGAACCAGTTTGAAACCGCTCAACAAGTGTGGACAGGATGTTTATCCTGTACGAAATCAATAATTCCATCAGGATACGTCATCCCCATAGATGGAATGAAGATGTTCTCTAGTATAGTCTTATACTGCACATTGTTCAGTGTGTCGTCCAGCTTCCACAACACACCAGACCGTCCCGTGATATGCAGCCCCAACACGACACAGCCACGTATTCTGCATCGTATCGAGACACCGTTGGACGATAGACAATCACTTTGCCGTCATGAGTAGAAGAAAATATCACCGCGTCTGAGAATATTATATTATTCCAATCAGGGTTTTCATTTTTCTCTGCAAAGGCGTGCCGAAACAATCTGTGATTGTCTGTCAGCTGTTCCTTCTTTGCTGCTGTCCGTGAAAAATGTCCTGCATCATTTAAACATCATTTAAAGAGATATCCGAGCTGATGCAGGGAATTGAGAATTTGTTTTCATTTGAGAAGCATTTTGGAAGGGGTTCCTGTAGGCTTCTGCAATTAAAGCTTCAATCTCTTGGGGAGTGGAAACACGTCTTCTTCCTGAACCAACACGAAAGTTTTCAATCCCTTCCCTGGATAATATCACCAACCTCTGAGCTGTAGATACAAGGACTCTGAAACGCCTCCCAGCCTCACGAGCAGAAAAACCTACAATGTTTACCATTGCAAGGACAGATTGCCTTGTGCCTATGTCCTTGTGTATGCGCTGAGACGTGGTAAAATTCATATGATTCTTTATAAACACACTTGTTAGAGCCTGTTACTTTTACGCAGACGTCTGCGCAACACAGTTTATTGAATGCAATACATTGAAATTACTTAGAAACAAACCCTTAATGTGGTAAATATAATTGTTACAATAACGATATTAATATTGATTTAATTCAAATATCAAAATAAAATGTATTTAATTAATATATCATTTTAATCAAAGGTCGCCAAAAACTGCATAATGGAGGACGCGAAATTGCCACCTTCGATAACAGAAAGAGTGACTGTAAGCTTTACTGCTGATCAAACAGGACACGTAGGAGTGTCTTCAGTTCATGCCACATAACACGGTAACTCAGGGACTGCACAATTAGGGCTAGTTTCCTAGTTTGAACCCAGGGCTGTGCCGAGTAGTACTTAGAAGAAATGTGCGTTGAACAGATGACTTTTTTTTTGTCTAAGATTGTACTTTCTATTATACCATTCGGGACAATGGCTGATCCCTATATTATATCAATCTTACAAGGTCTGAAAAAATTGTCGATATGAAAGCCTATAGCTCTTGGAATATTCCTAGAATGTATAACAAAATATGATTCATACAATGGATAGGTAATAATATACAAAACGCCACAATTTTCATTCTTAAAATAATTTTGTTGACAATGCAGCTGTAAGTTTAGTGGTAGAACCTAGTGTATTAGAGATTGAAACGGCGATAGAAAATGAAAATGTATAAAACGTGAGGTTCAGGTGGAATCACAGCACACCTGATAAAATCAGGGGGAGAAAATTTGTTGGTCATGATACATCGGTTGATTAATATGATTTAGTAAAGAGGCTTTTCCAAATGGATGGGAAGATATTGCATATTTCAGAAACAACATAAGTCTCTTTCTGGGCAAATTTGAGTTAATAGCGAAATCACATTCTCTCTACTTGTATATATATATAATTTTAAACACGAGTTAGATTACTAGCAAATTGTGGGAAGTCGTGCAAATGCCATTTAATTTAGATATCACATAAATCAGTAATTGAGATTGTTTCTGCAATAAACAGTCTAGGTATGGAGGATATAACAATCTATTGTCGTGCCTATATATATCATATAAAGGCCATTTCATTTGTATTAAACCTAGGCATACCAATGAGGATTGAACCCATAACTATTAAAATATACAGGATGTTTGTTATTAATACAGGATGTTACTTATCCACAAAAAGGGAAATGACTTGCCCATAAATTAATTTAATAAATATTTGGTAAGTTGCGTACGTGACTAAAATTATGTACCGTCCGTCCAATTTCTGACGGCATTTGTTTGCCGTCCAGTGTGCTGTTTCCGGTGTCTGATTTGTCCCTTGGCAGCAAAATAACTAATGGCTAACTTTAAGTGGCTTTCCTATTGTAACATCTACCAAAACGGTGTTTTTTAGGAATTTATTACGAAATATGGAAACGAAGATGTTTGACATGCGTTCAGATGGTATTTTGCGACCTGTACTTATTTTTCTACTAGCTAACCCTTATGGAGGATGTCCGCTGAATATGTTCTGGTGTACTATAGAATGTTACCTTGTGTTGACGTCTCAGGTTAGCTGCCTTGAGTGGTTAGCGAGATATGTCAGTGTTGGCTAACCTGAGTCTTGTCATGGTCTGAACTGCGATTTGGACTCATCATTCTTGCTGTGTGTGTAGCTCGTAGAGAGCGGTCGTGTTTGTGGTGCTCCTCGGCACGATAGAGGTTTAGCATCCACAAGAGCTTATAAAATAACTGTTAGTGAGAATTAAGGCTAAGAGATTAATAGCCGCACATTATAAGGTGTTCGTAAGTGAAATATAAGTGTGATGCTTCGGCGTGAGTAATTGAAACGAGAGGACTGAACACGATGTGTGATCACGTGGTGATCGTAATGTATGTGATTACTTATCTTGTTGAAATATAGTCTTATTTTCACATATCTAATCCCTTGTGTCATAATAAATAAAATCCTAAATATACAGTCCACTTCAGAGAGAAGAACCTTATAACTACTTACAGGTTTAGAAATAAGGTTCCGTCAACAATTAACCTGTATGTGTAGTAAGTATATAATAACTGCTACATATTTATGGTCCTCCGGGCCGGATATAACAGTCGCCTTGTGAAAAGTCGTAATATTGTGACACAAAAGGTATTACTTACATGAAGAACTATATTATACAAAGAACAGTGAAAGCGTTACCACGTGGTGTTGCCGTGATCAACTAGTGGACCGCGACCCCCTTGCAGAACTTCGAGCTTCGAGAAATCTAGTTCCAGTGCAAGGAAATATCATTTTGATAGTGAATTGTCTTCGAGTGAGCTATACTTTGATATCAACGGTGCTGTGACCTTCTAGTAGCGTGGTGGCACATTCTAGAGTACCATAGATGTATGGTCGATTGGAAATCATAGTAAAGGCCTGAAAGATAAGTTACTATTGAATGCTTGTATCTCCTATCTTAGAGTTGATATCCCACCCCATTCCATAAACCTAGACTTGCAATTTAGAGAACAAATTGACTAATTTAATCTGAATTAGTATTGAGTCGATCTGACATTATATTTCAAATTGCCATTTTATTTGTGTGATTTCTATATATATTTTAATTATTTAATAAAATATTTGCTGTGTTATATTGTTCGGTAATTAGTTGTTGATCAAAATGTCATTTGAAAGTGAGACAAAGGCTATCCAAAAGCGAGGCATTCTTAAAAGAGCCTTACTAATTTGGAAAATTATATTAATAGTGAAACCATTTCCCTAAACACATTAGTAGCTAGACAAAATAAACTAGGAGATATTTGGGAACAGTTTGAGGCAGTTAAGAATTTCTTAGAACTTGAAGCAGATTCAAAGCCAGGTCAGGATCATGCAAGGGATCATGAGGACTTTGAAAATAAATATTATGAGTTGTGTGGCAAGGTCCAGGATTTAATAGAAAGTCTTCAAAAACCCACAGATAGTCATGGGTTTGATGATTCACGTGCATCTAGTAGATCGAGTTGTGGTTTTAAGATACCGGCTATTCAGATTCCCCATTTCCAAGGAGAATTGACTGAATACCTCTCGTTTAAGAATACTTTTGAGTCCTTTGTGATTAACAATACTAACTTAGATAATGTTCAAAAGCCTCATTATTTATTATCATCGCTTGAAGGCGAACCTAGGCAATTACTCAGTAATTTAGCGATAACTGAAGGCAATTTTTGTATGGCCTGGAAGTTAATTCAGCAAAGGTACGACAACAGACGCATGATATTGTCTCAGCATGTTAAGTGCTTACTCAGCTTACCTTCTTGTAGTACAGGTACTGCTGCAGAGTATAGGAAAGTACTTAACCAAGTAAAAGGCAATATTAATGCCATAGAGAATCTTCAGAGTGATGTTCTGTTATCAGATCTAATGTTGCAGGAAATTATATCGAGTAAAATGAAAAGTATTCATAGGTCAGAGTGGGAAGCTAAACATGGTGCTACGAATATCCCTAGCTTAGTCGATTTTATGGAATTTTTGGAGAGAAAAGCTCAAACCTTGGAGCTCAGTGAATGTAAAAACATTGTAGTAAATGAGAAACCAGATGTAAAGCCTAAAGTCAAATCTTTCCATATTGCTAATGACAACAAATCAAGATATTGCCATAATTGCAAATCAAATAAACATAATTTACCAGATTGTGAGGAATTCAACCAATTAACAGTAGATGAAAGAGTACATTTAGTTGGTCAGATTAGATTATGTTATAATTGCTTTTCAAAAGGGCATACAGCGAGATTTTGTAAAGAGAAACCTTGTTCCAAATGTCAACGCAAACACAATACTCTAATACATTTTGAAAGAAAGCCTAATGTTGAGCATCCAGCTATTGTGTCTCCCACTGCTATGAAGATAACCTCCGGGCTAGGCTCAAACGTACTTCTTAGCACTGCCTGTGTTAATGTGAAAGATAAATCAGGGCGGTTAGTTAAGGTTAGAGCGTTACTGGACTCTGCCAGCCAGTTATCTTTTATGACTACAAATCTGTTGAGCAAGTTAAGTCTTGCAACCCAATCGTGCAAACTTCCTATTGTAGGTATTGGATACTCAGATGTCTCTCCAGTCAGTCTTACTTGTAAGGTGCAATTGTTGTCCAGAGTGTCTAACTATAGGTTGAACTTGAATTGTGCTGTCGTAGATAATATCACATCTCAATGTCCTGCCACCGAGATTGATCATTCAAACTGGAATATTCCTTCTAACATTGTGTTGAGTGATCCAAACTTTAATAAACCTGCTACGATTGAACTTCTTCTCGGCGCAGACGTGTACCATGATATTGTTTGTTCTGAGACTTTGAGAAGGAAGGGATACCCCACGTTGATCAAAACAGAGTTTGGTTACATATCTTTAGGTGCCTTTCCTGAACTTTGTATTAAGAAAAGAGTAGATCCTCGTTCGGTAAACTTTGTGAAACTTGATTCTCTGGATAAAAAACTGGAAAGGTTCTGGCAGCTAGAAGAACTGCAAAACCCTATTCTTAGTCCAGAAGAGAAAGCGTGTGAACAACATTTCGTTGAAAACGTCCAAAGAGATGAATCTGTTCGTTTTATTGTGAAGTTACCTATACGTCTTGATGTTCCTTCGGTCGCTGAATCTAAGCATACTGCTATTAAGAGATTTAAGCACATTGAGAGTAAGCTTGATAAACATTCTCAATTAAAAGAACACTATGTAGGATTTATGAGAGAGTACAGCGATCTAGGACACATGGAGCTTGCACCACCCTTAGAAGGAGACAAGAGTACCTTCTACTTACCGCATCATTGCGTAATTAAAGAGTCTAGTACAACGACCAAATTACGAGTAGTTTTCGATGGAAGTTGCGAATCTTCTAATGGAGTTTCCTTGAATTCTACGCTCATGGTTGGACCGTCTATACAACCAGAACTGTTGTCTACTGTCATGAGATTTCGTACTTATCAGGTTGCGCTATCTGCCGACATAGCAAAAATGTATCGTTGCATATTGGTGCACCCCGACGACAGGGACTTGCAACGCATCATCTGGCGTGAGTCACCTGATGAGGCCTTAAGGGAGTATCGTCTTACTACAGTGACCTATGGCACTGCTCCAGCATCGTTTCTAGCAACAAGATGTTTGCTTGAATTATCTAAGCAATGTAAGGAATCACATCATATCGCTTCTGGTAATTAGGTCCTGCTACAAATGTTTCAGAGTTAAACCACCCCGAACTAGTCAGATGATGGGACAATTTCCTGAGTATAGAGTAGAGCAAAGTCTTTCCTTTGTTAAGGTAGGTTTGGACTACGGAGGTCCAATTGTAATAAAGGGAGACAACCCAAGATCTAAGGTGAAATTCAAGGCTTACATAGCACTTTTTGTATGTTTAGTAACTAAGGCTATCCATTTAGAAGTTGTCAGGAGCCTTACTACTAAGGACTTCATTGCTGCCCTCTATAGATTTGTTGCCCGCAGAGGACGCCCTTGTCTCATATTGAGTGATAATGGTTCAAATTTTGTTGGGGCCAATAACGAGTTATTGAATTTTGTATAGAAACATGCGAATGTTATTACCGAGAACATAGCAAATATGAACATTGAATGGAGATTTATTCCTCCTTCTAGTCCCCATTTTGGTGGACTTTGGGAGGCAGGAATAAAATCGGTGAAATCCCTTATGAAAAAGACTATAGGTAAAACTATTCTTAGTTTTGAAGAATTGTGTACTTTGTTGTGTCAAATCGAGTCTGTACTAAATTCTAGACCTATCTGCACGCCCAGTGAATCCCATGAAGAAATGTATCTAACTCCAAGTCACTTCCTGGTAGGTAGACTATTAACTAGTACTATTTCTCCTGATATAGCCAACTGTCCCCTTTCCTACGATGCAAGGTGGAAGTTAGTTCAGGCTCTCTACAGGTCTTTCTGGCAGCAGTGGTCCAGACAATACCTGCAGTCGCTTCAGCAAAGGAGGAAATGGATGTCTGCCGGAAGATGGTGCCCAGCTGTCGGCGATCTTGTGATCCTTCGGGACGACAACTTTCCACCTCTGGTGTGGAAAACAGGTGTGATCCAACAGCTTCACCCTGGGATCGACGGTGTGGTACGAGTGGTCACCATTAGGACTAAAACTGGATTATTTCGACGAGCCATTGTGAAACTTGTCCCCTTACCTAGTTGTGTTGAGAGATTCACCGACCGATGTGTTAAATCGTGAGATCTCTCAAAGGGGGGAGTATGTTGACGCCACAGGTTAGCTGCCTTGAGTGGTTAGCGAGATATGTCAGTGTTGGCTAACCTGAATCTTGTCATGGTTTGAACTGCGTTGTGGACTCATCATTCTTGCTGTGTGTGTAGCTCGTAGAGAGCGGTCGTGTTTTGTGGTGCTCCTCGGCACGATAGAGGTTTAGCATCCACAAGAACTTTAAAATAACTGTTAGTGAGAATTAAGGCTAAGAGATTAATAGCCGCACATTATAAGGTGTTCGTAAGTGATATATATGTGTGATGCTTCGGCGTGAGTAATTGAAACGAGAGGACTGAACACGATGTGATGACGTGGTGATCGTAATGTATGTGATTACTTATCTTGTTGAAATATAGTCTTATTTTCACATATCTAATCCCTTGTGTCATAATAAATAAAATCCTAAATATACAGTCCACTTCAGAGAGAAGAACCTTATAACTACTTACAGGTTTAGAAATAAGGTTCCGTCAACAATTAACCTGTATGTGTAGTAAGTATATATTAACTGCTACACCTTGCATGAACTTGTTACAAATTTAAAAGAACATATTCATCAATTGAGACATAAACATGAGTTTCTCCATCGGGCTATTTAATTTAGCCATTAGTGGCTGGACGTCCTGAACCAGCCAGATCGTTAACTGAGGATGGTGTTATAAAATTTAAGTTTGGGTTGCACTGGAAGGAAGCAATGCATTCCTCTGCCGATTGAGTACTGCCATTGTTCGAAGTTGTGGCCTTACTGCATGAAATATTTTGATCTGTTAGTTTCGGTGTGAAAGTTCGCGCTGTAGGCTTAGCTTTCGGCAATTTGGATTCACGTGATTTGAGAAAGGCCTCTTTTGCTTCATTGAACTTGGGACACACTCTGTAGGATGCAGGGTGCCCTCTTCCTCCACAGTTTGCGCATTTTAGTAGTGAAGTGTCAGTTTGAGCTTTCACTCTCACTGTACAATTCAAATGATTGTGTGGTTGAGCGCATATGACGCAACGTGGTGTAAGGTTGCAGCCTGCGAGAGAGTGATTAAAGCACTGGCAGCGAAAGCATTGCTTCAGGCAAGCGCGTGGACGGTATGCCTGTATGGAGACTACAACAAACAAGAGTTTTTTCTGATCGTAGATCTCTTTTGCGTTTTCTGTATGATCTAGTTCTATTAGATAGAGTAGGAAATTGATTATTTTGTTTTGCTCCTTTTTGGTAATTTGCTTTACTGAGTGGACTGGGTATTTTAGTTGGATCAGATCAGTTTTGATATGTTTGACATCAATGTTACTTGGAAGTCGTTTTAGCATATCTTTAAGGGATAAGTCCTTTTTCATGTGGAATGTGTAGTATTGCTTTTTGACTGAGTCGAAGAAAGTTTTAATGTTTTGAAAATCTTCAATGGTTGTAGAGTAATACCTCAGTCCATCGTGGGTATTGACTACTTTAAGATCTTTTTTGAGAAATTCTTTAAGTTGCCTATTCATCCTGAAAATATCACCATGGCCTAGCACTGTTATGGGCGGGAGACATGAACCTTTCTTTGGAACAGTTGGCTGGTTTGAAGCTGTTGGTTGGTTAGTACTTGTACGAGGTTGTGATGCAGTTTATGTAGTCTCCATACGTTCTGCTTCATTGGTAGAACCAATCGCACTTTCTTCTCCTTTATCGATGTTGTTATTGTCTGCTAAAACAGAGAATATGTTTGAAGTTTTTACAGTAGGAGACGCAGAGCTTTGCTTTTATTTTTGGGATTTTTCCCAGTTTCATCACTTTTTCTCTTATTTCCTGAATTTGTTGTCTTTTTGTTTCTTATTTGGCGCTTTTTGAGTATTTTTGGGATTTTTTTTTCGGTTTGTTCTTTTGCTGAGTACTGATTTCTATAGTGGGGAAGTCATCTTTAGCTGTGATAAAACAGTCTGTTTGCATTTCAATTACAGAATCTTTTACTGCTTAGCGAAGAAACTGTATGTATTGGGAAGTGTTTTGATGTTTTGTTTTCTTGATTATATCAAGTTTTTTTAAGGAACCAATAGTCAAATCATGCGCTATTTGGGTTTTTCTAAAATCTTTGAATGTTGTTAGGAAATGTATAATAGAGAGAAGAGCACCTCTGATTTCGTTTGCTAGAATGATATAATTTTCTGTCAATACTTGTTGTCTTTGTTCAATATATGTATCAAATCTTATTACAGACTCTTCCCAATACGCAAAAGGAAGTGCGTTTGGTTGACCTGTTTCCATATCGGTCGAATTATAATCGGTCATGGGGCTTGGCAAGCCAAGACTTAGTTCTTTACCGATTTTAAACTTGCACTATATGAGAGATAAATGTACCTACCTTATTTTATACTACAATTAACACAATTTGCACTTAACACACCAGACATTTATGCACTAGGAAAGCCACTTAACCTATCTATAATTAAAACACATAAGCATTGAAAAACGTACATAGTAACAAATTAATTTGAATAAAACGCAGTACATAGAACGAAAAAATTCACTGAAATTGAGACTTTCACTGATGTTGAGATCGTTTTCTAATAGGTAACCAGCACCATCAATGTTGGACCCCTATGACCGGATATTACTATTTTGGGTTTATAGGGAAAGTACAAATTAACATAGCCAATCAAAATTTAACAACGTGTCTATGACTGGCCAATCACATTAGGGAAACCACACCCCATGTAAAATGTATAGAATATGTCTCTGGGGTAAAATTCTATCTTATATTCAGAACAGAAAGTCAGAATCAACCAGCACCATATTTCTACTACTTGGGTACTTGGATCAGAAACTACATCAAGATTATTATATCAAGAATAAAACTTCAAGATGTTGGTCTGCATATTCTTGCTGGTGATTTGTACTAACTGGAAGTGAGCGGCTAGCTTATTAATATATTTCTTTTAGACACAGTTAGAAACAAGTGGGTTCACACCTCAAACTCATATTATTTAACCTATATGAAAGTTATGAAATTTTTCCAAGTAAAGGTCTGTTTTTATTGTTTTAAGAAGGTAATTAAATTTGTAATCACTTTTATTATTATATATACTCATGCTTATATAATAAATATTTTTATTCCAATAATAATGTATTATTGAAGATGTTACATATTAGAGTTGGACGGGGACTAGGAGTCACAAAGTAATTCCAAGAATTTCCCTTAATATTCCTTTACCTACCCTGGTAAGTATCATAAGTGGTGGCAGCGGTAATAGTATTGATAAATATAAGGATTTTACTGCATTAACATAACCAAAGTACAGGTAAATCCAACCATCCATAGTAATTCTGCCCGAAGGCAGGTCCTTCACTGCAATCATAGCATTTTCATGCTATGCTTACAGCTTTCTAGGGAATTGTGTAGGTGTGGTAGGTTCCCGTTGCTTTCCACACCGGTGAAGGATGATGATGATAATGATAATGGTAAGGATGATGATGATAAGGGTGATGACCATATGATTTCGGGGACCGTATGGGCCTTAAAATTTCCTGACATTTGTCTTACAGGTGAGGAAAAACCCCGATAAAAACCTCGCCCAGAAACACTGCCACGACCGGAGATCGAACCCGGGCCCGCTGCGTGACAAGGCAGCCGTACCTCGAGACCACAGCGGTGGACTGTAGTTAAATGGAGAGCAAAATAATTATTTAATGGCTCTAACTTATTGTCCATGTATAAATCCTTCTGTGAAAACTTTCACTTTTTTAGATATACATTTATTGAGCGTAACCCATCCGACAGCATTACAAGGTATAGCAACGTATACCCAAGAATTGTTACAAATGTTCTTTCGCCGCAAACGTACAAGAATTGATCCAAAAGTAGCACTTGATCAAGTACCAAAATTTATAGGATTAAAAATAAGTTGACAGTTAGAAATAGCCTTTGAAGGTTATCCTATAAGATATAAAGTTCCTAATTATACGGCTTATATATCAACGCGCAGAAGGTTTAGTAGCTTTCTTTGAAGTAGAAGTGAAAATAGTAAAGAGATTTATTCCCCCAAACGTGGAATACGATTTAGTAGAAATAGAAAGAACGGATTGTCATTCTATGGGGAAGATGACCCAAGATATTCTCCAGCCACACGAGTGTCTATGAATGAAGGACGAAATTAAAATAGATAAAATATTAATTTCTACTTACGTTTAGGCCTCACAGGGGGTGAAGTAGGCCGGATCGGTCTATCTTGACAATTACCGAAGCGCAAAGAGGCGCAAACCGAGACCTGGGTGGCCCCGATCCTCCTATTTCGGGCGAAATCACCCAGAATTTCCGAAGTCTGCAAAAACGGTCGTAGTATTAACCCGCTGTCCACAGAAAAGGGACAACCCCAGACCAGTGTGAAACGTTGATAAGACTGAAATAACATAACAAAATATATCAAGATAGCACAAGGGCGACTAACCAGAACAAATGATTAACTGTAATAAATTGGATACCTGCCTGGGATCCTAAATCGGGATTACCTATAGCAACATTCTTTGAAAATGTAGAGGTTTCAACATAATTAGGACAACTAACCGATAAAGACAAAAATCGGGCTGTTAAATTAAAAGTTGGAGGAGCGGCTAAACAATTTTTGGTAACACATCCTGCTATGCGTACAGAGATTTCGTATGCTAGACTGAAAACTTTAATGAAAGATAGATTTAAGCATAACGACTTTTATAATAATTCCCAATTACAGAACGCTAGACAGGAAAAACATGAAAGTCCAGAGGACTTTGCGGATAGATTGCGAAAGTTGAGTCGTCGAGCCACTAGGATAGGGGATAATGAAGCAGTTCAGGAAATAATAAATGCGGAAGCAGAAAGAAGGCTACTTACAATATATAAAGTGTGTAACATGGCTCAGAGGCTGGGTTTTGGGAGTGGGTTCCTCATATGGAGAGAGTAAAGGGGGTGTATTGCAGCATGGGTCCGGAAATAGATAGTTGCAGAGTTGTTCGAACTTTTATGAATGTTAGGTCATTATGGTTTAGAGTAGTTCTTGACAGTCTGTTTTCTGTTGATTGTAGGCTGCAGTGATGTACACAATTGAAGAATATTTCTGTATGCAATTCATCTATGGTTTGGCGGATGGCAATGCTTTGAGGGCGCGTAATTTGTATCAGGAACGATACCCAACACGGTGATTGCCATATCGTAAGACATTTGAAGGAATCCATCGCCGCTTATGCGAATACGGGTGTTTTGCACGCCAACAAAGACAGAGGGACGGCCAACAGTAGTAAGGCATGAAGAGGAGGAGGAGGAGGCTGTTTTCAACATTGCAGATGAAAATCCAGGAATAAGCACAAGGACTGCAGACCAATTTCATGCACACGTTGGTATGGAGAGACTACTAAGGGAACAAAAATTGTATCATATCATCTACAGCGTGTACTAGTCTGGTATCCTGCGGATTATCCTGCACGGGTAATATTCTGCCAGTGGTTCCTCCAACAATGCGGTGTGAATCCTAACTTTGGAGATGTCGTGTTGTACACGGATGAGGCAAAATCCATAAGGGATGAGATCCAGAATTTGCACAACCAGCGCGTGTAGGCAGACACGAATCCCAATGCAGCAATCGCAACACATCACGAACAAAGATTCTCAATTAACATCTGGGCAGGCATTGTTGAAGATAGTTTTTTGGAACCCTACGTTTTTCCGAACAGGCTCAATGGACGTGTATACACACGTTTCTTGCGCAATCAATTACCTCGGTACTTGTAAAATATGCCACTAGCATCCCGGCGGCAGATGTTCTTCATGCACGATGGTGCTCCTGCACATTTCAGTCTGTTTTCTCGCAGGTACCTTAATCTAACATTTGTTTACCGCTGGATTGGTAGAGGAGGACCAGTTTCTTGGCCACCACGATCTCCCGATTTAAACCTTCAGAACTTTTATCTTTGGGACACCTCAAGTCTTTGGTGTATTCAAGCCCTGTGGATGATGTAATAACTCTCCGTTCACACATTGTGGCAGCCTGTCAGACAGTACGCACTAAACCAGCCATTTTTATCGTGTTGAAGACTATGCGAAGAAGAGCAGCTGCCTGTATTGAAGCACAAAGAGGTCACTTTGAACATTTCATCTGACGGAACAGAGCGCTCCAACAAATCCCTTGCATTTTTGTCGCCAGGTACTAACATTCATAGAAGTTCGAGTGGCTCTGTAATTGTCAATTTCCGGACTAATGTTGTGGTGCACGTTTTTTGTTCTCTCCATTAGAGGAATTCATTCCTAAGGTTTTGCTGTTGAGTTGTGTTACACCCTGTATTGATGGACGTTTTGGTGATCCGGGAGATCAGGTACGATACCAGATGCCAGACACATTAGGAAATGCAATACAGATAGCGACCATGGCATCTAAGCAGTCAAACGACGGGAGGATACTCTGTGAGACAGGACCCAGTCACGAGTATTCAGTATCCAAGGTGAAAATAATAATAATGTTAACACGAACTCTTATGGTTCAGGGATGTATACACGTGGTCGAGGATATCGGGGTACTGACAGTGGGTTTCGTAGCAATGGTGATGGAAAACGGCCTTGTCACAGAGGAAAC